>JACXGJ010001225.1:0-90060 GCA_016801105.1 Esox niger
TGTGTGTGTGTGTGTGTGTGTGTGTGTGTGTGTGTGTGTGTGTGTGTGTGTGTGTGTGTGTATATATATATATGTATATGTAATTTCAGGGTCTATGAAAGCTTTTATGTATTTCTATGTGTAGCTGAGAGTATGCTGATGTTCGAGCCATAAAACACTTGATACCTTAAAGAAATGTCAAAGTAGTGAAAACCTCCAAAAAACATAATGTTCAAAGGGTTCACATGCTTAATTACACTGCAGCAAACATGCTGAATCCCGGGAGAGATGAGCAGAGCGGGAAAACGGCAAGTTTTTCAATTTTTTACAATTGCCCAGATATACGTAAACTGGCATCAGACCTAGTTTAGTTTTAACCCCCTGAGCGCGATCAAAAACAACGGTAAAAATATATTTTTACTCACTGCTCCATAACTGTAGAAGTTAGAAGCTTCATTCTTCTTCCATGTGAAAGTAAATATTGCTGCTGCTGCTGCTGCAACATCTACAAGACCTAAACCAATCACAAACTGTGCATGGGGGACAGGCTCGTGTTGCACTTACCATGCTCCCAATAAAGTCATTGTGCACTTGGATTGCATTGAAGACACAGTCAGTTGCTGCAAGCAATTGTTTTGAGAAAAAAGAAATGGCCAAACGGCGAAAGAAGTGGAATAAATTATTGAGAGTGAGAATAGTGAAAATGGGTCTGAACATTCAGACTATGAAAAGTATCAGGACAGAATCGATATATTTGTAAAATAGGGTAAGTGTAACCTAAATGCTATTCTATGATAATGTTGATTATTATTTTGCATTGTTTTAGTTGAATTACAAGGCCTGTATGATAACTTCATACAACGGTACAGTAGCCAGTGGTCAAATGTGCACCTATGCTGTGTTGTGTAGTGTAGGCAAAAGGACTGATGCGAGCACGTGCATACATTACTGACCGTCTGCCAGTCTTCTTACCTTCGTCTGGGTCGTTCCGTGCCGAGGTCTCTAAGAGCGCAACGCTAGCAGCAAATGACACATGATGTTTGGACTTCATGGCCGCAGCATGATTGACGTTTCTCCTCTTGTCTGCCTTGCGCTTCTTATTCTGCATTTCCTTCTCGTACAAGGCCCATCTCTTCAGTTGCTGTGTGCGTAGTTATACCATCCAAAGGAAGACTGGACACATCCCTGTTCTTATATCCTCCACTTCCAGATATGACACATGTAGGGAATTCTAAAGGAAATAAAGTCACCCCCTATTCAAGACACCCCATATATTTTTTTTTTTAAATCCTCCGAGGTCAAAAAAGGAACTGCCATCTAATAGAGGCTTTTAGAAGTACTATATGACAGAATAGTTCAGTAACCCCAATTTGCCATTTTCAATAATTAACAGAATATTTTAGAACAAAATGGATGTGGATGAGAGTAAAAAAATATGTAATGTTCATTTTATTATTTTATACATTCAAAACCATTCAACTTGTAGTTATTCTGGACCCCTGGGAGTATCCAAATGTAATGTAAAACTGCCTACCTATTTTATTTGATTATTTTATTTTAAAAGTATTCCATATGATTACTCATTTAAGTGTCTCTAAATATTGTCCTTCATGTAGCTGAGGGTCACCACAATCCCAGAATATAAACCACGTCCTTTTACTATAAAGGATGACCATATTAGAGGTCAAATTGTCAAAACAGTGACAGGCGGATTTGAAAACCCTAGCTGTCTGAGGGTTAATGTATTTGTTTCACTTTCATTCTTTGCACATTTAGGCTATAAGTGCAACTCTTAACTCACTGTAAAATGTGCAACTGAAATGCTAAAGTTACGTACTGAAGCGGAATCAAAATGTCTTTTCTCATCCACAGTTCTTGGAAATTTGGAAACGGTTCTGACTTGGAACCAGTTCTTGGTACCCAAACCTTTTCATAATGGAAAGCTGACCAGCAGAAGACACTGAGCAAAAACCCCTTTCATTATCAACACCTTTTGCCAGCAACATCAAAGCACCCTTTCCAGACTCTAAACTTAGCAGGACATAGAGTCAGGTGTCATCCTGGCAATCGCAAATCTAGATTTAGGTAAAAACTCACAATTAGTGTTTGGTTTTTGGAGGTACATAACAATTTGGTGTCAGAGAAGATCTTACTTTGGATGGGAATAACTTTTGACCAATATTTTTATCATAAGATATTTTCAGACCTTTCGTGCATTTTGGGCATAGGGAAGTGCTAAATGAGAGAAGTTTCCCTAAAAGAGACATTTGATTCGAAGACATGGTTGAGCATTATATGTGCTGCAGCAACTGAGACCGCTCGACTAACCATAGCCTAGAAAACCTTTGTTTTCTAAAATGTTTTTGGGTGTTTACTCATGCATTGCTAGTTTACTGTGTTTATGTAATGAATTTCTCCTAACTGGCAGTTCATACAAAATATTCTGTAAATGCAGTCATCAAAATGTGTTGGTGAAAGGAAGAAATGCTTATCTAAATCACATCTGGCTGCTTCTTGAGAATGCGTGCATACACACATTTTTCTCTCTGTCTGAGTTTGTTGCCACTGGCCACACACACACACACACACACACACACACACACACAAGCTCACAGAAGAGAATTTGCTTCAAGCCGTCTTCCTTTAGATGTTGTGAGTGCCTTTAGTCGGTTATGGTTCTTTCAGTTAACATTTTCTAAGTGGAAAGTAACTGCCTAATAGTTATTTTTCCTGGACTATGGAATATATTAAAGAATCCCTTTTTTTTTTTTTTATCCCTTTTGCTTTTTAAAATACTGAGGATTCCTCCAGTAGTTTTATCTCCCTATAGGAAATTTTACCCAAATGTTGTTTGCTATATTCCCCAATTTAAAACATTGCTGTATAACTAAACATCCATGCTTATTAGAATCAAACTCCTTGTCATGAATACAATGTATTTAAGGACTATGACAATGTTTTGACCATGTTTGCACGTATAATTATTGCCAGTCTCGACCCAATGTTAACTGGCCAGACAAGATTTGGGTTCTGAGGTGAAATGACATTCAGGATATGTTGTCTGAACAGTGAATGAGGTTTTGCTTTGAATAGTAGCCTACATGTCAGGATGTGGTTACAAATGTGCTGATGTTTACCTCTGACACATACATCATTTAGTTTCAACAGGATACCAAAGAAGTGAAAAAAAAGTTAGGCTATGGGCCTTACCCCCAAACAGAAAGTTGTCAGAAGGGGCTTGAAAACCAGAAAAGGAACCAGGCAAGCCTTTTTCAGCCAGCCCACAATCAATTAAAATAAGTAAATAATTGTAACCCTCCCTGGATTCTAACTTAAGTCTCCCACTGGAGAGGCACTGTCTTTAACCACAATGCCATGATGCCACATGGTTTACCAGTCGCTAGACACTATTGAGCATGGTGTTAAACTGACTAACGTTTCTTATTAAGTGTACCTCTACCACAAATAGCATCTATGAACTATGGCTTTTGCCACTGGTAATTTTCAAAGCCTATTAGCCTGTAGTAGGCTTACTAGTATCTACTAACTTCCTATGAATAGTCATAAGAATTGAGAAATTGCTAGCGAGACTGAAGATTAACTTTTCCCTTTCAAAGCTAACTTCATGGCACAGAAACATTCGTTTTTTGTTCATTCATGAATGACGTTGATACAATAACTATCAATAAAGGTGATTGTATGGTCTGCACTGTAGTCTAGTTTGGATGCTCACGTGCCCATTGTAGGCATTTTGGGCAGTGGAAGGGTCAGCATCTGCAGCTACACAGCCCAATACACAACAAACTGTGATGCACTATGTTATGACACCTTTCTATCAGTACCAGTGTTGACTTATTCAGCAATTTGAGCAACAGTAGCTTGTCTGTTGTGTCGGACCACACAGGTCAGCCTTCGCTCCCCAACTGCATCAGTGAGCCTTTGCCACTCATAACCGTGTCACCAGCTTACTGGTTTTCATTCCTTGGACCACTTTTGATAGATACTGACGACTGCAAACTGGGAACACCCCACAAGGGCTGCAGTTTTGGAGATGCTCTGACCCAGTCGTCTAGCCATCACAAATTGGCCCTTGTCAATGCCGCTCACATCCTTATGCATGCCCATTTTTCGTGCTTGTAACACATCAACTTTGAGGACAGAATGTTCACTTGCTGCCTAATATCCCACAACTGACATGTGCCATGATAACAAGATTATCAGTGTTATTCACTTCCCCTGTCAGAGGTCATAATGGTTGGTGTAAGTAACATAACTTTCCCTGCCAATAAAGTTTATATAATTGAATTGCTTGTGCGTGTGCCTAGTGAGAGTGAGTATGACATGTATAATGAGTATCCTACGCTGTACTATGGTATGATGTACTAGATAAATTTGAAGGCAGAGAAGCTAGAATCAAGTGAAATGAAAACAGATGGAAATAAGGCCCCCCGTAAATGATAAGGAATGGCTAACATTTCCTCAGCTATGTGTATTCTACTGTTGAAGTCTATTCTTAAACCTAGACATCAACAGCTGTAATTTAAAGTTGCCATGTTCTTCCACAGTGTATTTTTAGATGACCATGGTTAATATTCTTGGAAAGCCTTTTTGTTTTAGGTTAAGGAGGTCAAGAATGTATTTTCCTCTGTACTGTTGGCTGCTGTGTATGCCTCTGTCTGTCAAAAGGGTTGGAGAAAAACACTAAATTGTATTGTGCATAAAAGTTACAAAAGGAGAAAGACATTTCAGATATTATTAGGTATGTTAAGTTTTGTAAACCTCTCTCCCTCATGCCTTGCATTTGTCTCCTCTCCCTTGCAGGTTATCTGGTTCTGGGGCTAAGGAAGAGGATGATGATGATGATGGTTGGAGGCTACTGCAGCGGAATGTGCAGCTGCCCACATCAGCGCTAGTACCCATCTTCAGTCTCCAACCTTGGTCTGCCTGTCTGCCCAGGTCCTGCCTGACAGCACACTTGGCACCAACATGGCCAACCACTTGGAGCTGCTTAATGAGCTGCAACAGCTGGATAAGGTGCCAAGCCTAGAGCGGCTGAGGGCTGCTCAGAAGCGGCGCACACAGCAACTGAAGAGATGGGCTTTGTACGAGAAGGAAATGCAGAATAAGAAGCGCAAGGCAGACAAGAGGAGAAACGTCAATCATGCTGCGGCCATGAAGTCCAAACATCATGTGTCATTTGCTGCTAGCGTTGCGCTCTTAGAGGCCTCGGCACGGAACGACCCAGACGAAGGTAAGAAGACTGGCAGACGGTCAGTAATGTATGCACGTGCTCGCATCAGTCCTTTTGCCATCAGAGCACCGTAATCATCGGTAATGATGTGGTGATTTAAATATGGAATATTTTGATTACACTTGCATGAATACTGTCAAACTAGTCCAACCCGATTGTCCCACGGCTTACACTGCAAAAATTGCAGTGATTTTTATTTTTGTACAATTTTTTTGAGAAGTGAAATGAGAGAAAAACGCTTGATTTCAGGAAATACATCTTGTCAATGGGGTGACAACTTTGCATGTAAAAAGGTTTTGACCAAATAAGATTAGCTGTTTTCAGAATTTTGCAGTTTTCTCACACTGTTGGTAGATTTTGTTCCTTAATTCAAGCATTGTTTTCTAATTTAACTTTTGTTTTATTCTTTTGATGATGCAATTTTTGCAGTGCTCCTGTCATGTCCTGCCTATGCCCCTAGCCATCTCTGCACTGAGTTAGGGCCATAGACAGGACAGGACAAAAGAAGGTGCCTCTAGGCGCATTTATGTGAACGTTTCCCCACACTCTGTGTGGATTATTTTGGTTTGATTGTTTGTAGATGACCCGAAGACACAGAAGCTGTAAGTTTGTTTCTTCACTTTCATGATTAAAACATGGATTACCAGCACCACATTGTCTCTGCGCATGTGTCCTGCCAGCAACACCAGCCTTGTGGCAGCTCCATTCATTTTGAACAGGTATTCCTACTAATGACAGATAAGACACCAAATATGTCTTGTCGTCTTATAATTGAAGAAATGAGAATTGATTTCTCAACTGAGCCGGCTAAAAAGAGAGAATGTCTCTTACTCAGTGACTGACCGACTGACTGACTGATTGACCCTTGTTAAATAGTGTAGTTGTTAGAGACATCGACTTGTGAAATATAGGTCCAGAGTACGTATCTCTTGCAGGCGAAATGAAGTACACATTGTGAAATATTCCGTGTTGAACTTCGCTTGCTTAAACGGTAACCTGAAACTGTATACAGTTATTTTGCACCTGTTTCTGGCATATAATCGTTCATCTTCAGTCTCTCTAGCAATTGCTCAATTCTTATGATTATTCCTAGGAAGTCCAGTAGATTCTAGTAAGCCTATTAATGGCTAATAAGCTGTTAAAACGGCCAGTGGCAAAAGCAATACAGTTCATAGTTGCTATTTGTAGTGTAGGTTAACTTAATAAGAAACATAGGTCAGTTCAACACAGTCCTCAGTGGAGTCTAGCGACTGCTGAAACTTGTAATGCCGTGGCATAGTGGTTAAAGACAGTGCCTCATGTGGAAAACCCAAGTTCAAATCTTTTGAGAGCAATGACATTTACTAATTATTTCTGGTAGATTCCACGATTCTCTCGTCTATTCACTTGAGGAAAAAGTTAACTATCCTCGTCTTTATTGATAGTTATTATATAATTCATGAATGAAAGATAAAGTATGTTTTGCCATTAAAGAAAAAAATATGTTCTTATGCCATGAAATGACAAAGCTTTGGCAGACTCGTTTGCAATTGTTCAATACTTAAGACTATTTCAGTAAGTTAGTAGATGCTGGTAAAGCTTATTATTAGTCCGCTGTTCAAGCGGCCAGTGGCAAACAGCATACATGGATGCTATTCGTGGTTGAGGTAAACTTAGTGAGAAACGCGAGTCAGTTTTACTGTATCAGTGTTATTAATGAATGGTCAATTAAATATTAATATGGCCAATGGCAAAAGAGGACTTTTTCTGGATAACAGGGAAATGTAGTGTAGTGGTTAACGACCCAGCTTTTCACTTGGGCAACCCGGGTTCGTATCTTGAGACGGCAACTCTTTCTATTGCGGGCCGGTTGAACTAGGCTTGCCTCGTTTCTTGTTATGTGACCATGTTTTTCCAAACAATGGGAAAACCTTCATTCATACACAAATCTTAACATAGGAGCTATTCTTCAACTAAATGTGCTTTTATATTTTCTAGAAGACATGTTTAAAGAACTCCCTCTGCATACGTTTGTATGGTTTGATTCTGCAATGAAAGGTTTTTGGTTTTGTATACATTTTGAAACTGAACATTTTAGTTTTAGAATCATGCTGTTACCATGCAATTGCCCATGAGTTTGGTGTGTGTGTGTGTGTGTGTGTGTGTGTTATGCATGTGGCTGGTTTGTGTGTGTGTGAAATGACTGCGAGACCCTGTCAGTCACCCCACGTGCACACAGTCCGCTTGCTAGAGCCACAAAGAGGCACGCTCTCATTCATTTTGAATGAGAGTAGGCGAATCACGGCGGCAGTGGGCGGTGCTACACTGACCCTTCATTCACACAAGCGGTGAAATCGCTTGTTGTTCCACTAGTGGCAACGGGAGGCAGCTGACTTTGTCCTGCCTTTGCTGTTTTGACCAAACAGTTGCTTAGTTTAAGCTGGGAAAACTAGCCTGATGTGTTCAAGGAAAAAGACAGGCCCAAAATAAACAAGAGTAGTTATCTCCGTTCTTAAAATTAAACTCAATAAAGGAAAACCGGGGATTTGATCACATTTCTTTGCTATAGCCTACTAGCAATTCAAGAGGACCGTGACAGCCCAGCAGAAACTGTTTGTTAACGAAAATAGGTGCATGCCATTTGAACACTGCTCTATTTTTTGCCGCTGCCATTCCACCTTGGCAAGTGCTGCCGTCCTGCTTCAAGAAGCGGGGCTGGAAGCCTTTTTGAAGGGCTAGCAATGGAGGGGTTCCGCTTTCAACAACGGCATTCCGCTTATGTGTGAATGAGGGGTGAGACAAATTCTCACAGCGACAGTTGAGAATTGAGAATTTTTTTGTTTAATTCTAATTTCCTGCGATCGGCAGTTTGGGTATTCCCAATGGCAGGGCAGTGGTTCTCTCCATCTTGATGTCCCTTCTCTTTTCTACTTGCTAGCTTAAAACTCACTAACTAGCTAAGAAATGTACGCGAAACGTATGATTGTGTTGTCCGGTTTCTCGATTATTTATGATGCTTCTCTGGCTTCATACAAAGATATAATTCTAAAAATGGATGCATGGAAGGTTTCAGAGGTCATTGGGATCATGGGTGAGTGATACATGCATAATATAAAATGATATAAATTGCTATTTGAACATTGAATTTTTTTTGACTTGGCATCCTCTAAATTCATTTTAGTAGTGGAGTCACGCAAATATTAAATAATCATTAATATGTGTCGAGACTGTTGTTTCCTCTATACTGGTTGACTGGTGGTCGCAGGAATAAATTAGGAAGATTTGCCCCGCCCGATCAGGCAGTGTGCACGCTAGGGAAGGCTCAGCGGCAGCTCACCACCGATTGAGTGATTTGAGAGCTGAGCAAGCGGACAGTGTGCACATAGCATAAGTCTGTCAGTCCCTGTGGCAGCTGGTTAACAGGGGATTGTTGGATTCTCTTAATCTGGGCTCAGTCCTTGTGCTCTTCTCTGCTTCCAAAATGCTACTCAGTAACAGGAACGGATGCCGTGGGGGAGGGAAAGAGATGGGTGAAACGGGTAGATAGACCGGTCGAGAATGAGACCAGGGATTGAAAAAAAAAAGCGGGGGTAAGGGGGTGTGAGTGTGAGAACGAGAGTACGAGAGGGATTGACTGAGACGGGCAGGAAGATTGCGTAAAAACTAGAGGAAAGTTGCTGTTTAATTCTGAAATTAATAAAAAAATTGTGATCACTTATGTATCTTTCCAATTAATTAACTGGGTGCTGACTTAATGGTGCCTGGCTCTCAGCCACTGTAATGACTATATGACAACCTGTGAGAATTCAACCTAGCTACAGTAATGAGATTTTGATGTTGGATTTGCTGTTTACCACGCTGTGGGGATAAACTGTTTGGGAGACAACCATGGCATCGTCCCTTTTAGGCTACATGCTTGCCAGCAGGCAGTCGAAATAACGCCTGTAAAATATGTGAATAATATAGATCTAAAATAATAAAGTCCACACTGGGCTCCATCCCCCTTTGGGGACTGGGCACACAAATACAAATGTAATGCAAAAAACTAACAATTATTAATAAACATGATATTGAATAGAACTGAATGGAAAATGCCCAATGTTTCTTTAATAGTCTAATGCCCTGAGGTAAAGGCTTTTACCCCTGCAACTA
Source organism: Esox niger (assembly GCA_016801105.1). NCBI lineage: Eukaryota > Metazoa > Chordata > Actinopteri > Esociformes > Esocidae > Esox > Esox niger. The sequence continues at coordinate 9,362 of JACXGJ010001225.1, forward strand.
TGCTCTTGAGCTGTCTTTGCTATATGGCAATGTGAACAGTTGATGTCTAAGGCCATGATTATCTTTCTGGCCCTCATTCGGCACTGTGTGGTGTAAATGTTGGTTCCCTTACACTGTTCTTGAGTCCTGCACCATTAAGATATTTAGAATGCTATAGTGCAGAATGTGAAATAACAATCCTTTTTTGACAATATTTTTACTATTTAATTTAGAATGAGACGTGTCCTCTGATGCACACCACCAGGAACTTCTGCTTCTTTAAGGCCCAATGATTTTCGCATTGCAGAGATTGTGATGAAATCATGGAACCCAGACATTAACATGGAATTCAACTAAATGCAATAAATATAAAAACAAATGATTGTATAGTAGAAATAATATTAGTAATAATTACCACCACATTTTGCCTACTCTGAGAGTGCTGCAAATGTGGAAGGTCATTGCTTCTAGTATGTGTTCCTTATTGCTCTGTGTTTTATTGGGCCAGTGTCATGTGAATCTCTGTGGAACATGCTGTCACCTGCTGCATGATGTTTTTGTTGTAAAAAATGACAAAACCCTTCTTTTGAATATGCATCTGCATTAATGGCAGAGGTTGTTTATATTCATGATTTCATTACCATGTGTGTAGAGGCTCATAAAGAAATGCACTGGTTGACTCATCATTATCCGGTCTCTGTGATTATTTCCAGGGAGCAGGCTGGTTTAGGATCATAACATATTGTTTGGATGAAGGGTGGTTGTGTTGCTGGTGGGTTAAATGTTCAATGACATTGCTAGACCTAACACTGTTTTTTGCAATAACCTGTGATAACTACAGAAATAAACCTTTGTATGCCTCAAATTACCTCCATTTCAGCTGCTAGCCTGCACCTCTGTCACTCAAACAGTGTGAAGCACATTCCCTTAAAAATGTTATGCAGAACTGAATGTTGCAGCAGTATTTTCAGTTCTTGTGGGTTTTGGTTCAAGTGTGGGCTTCAGAATTGTACTCTATCTTTATAGTCTGGCAGATGCTTGGCTTCTTTGGAATCATTGCCTGTGTGGGTGGAAATTAAACAGCTGTAACACACACCACTACTGCCTAGAGTGTTTATAAGAATGTGTGATTTGGAAAAAAATGAAACTGAGGTAGCCAAAAAATACTAGCAATTTTACAAGGCCCTACCTCTTATTACACTGCTTACTCAGCAAATACCTGTTGGTCCCTATGTCTCTCTCTGGTCAACAACCACGATTGACCTTGTAAGCATCCAGTCCACAAAAAGGAGTTACTACAGTGCACAGAGATGCCCCAGAGGGTGCTGATCCAATTTGCACCGCTTTGTAAGGAAACCCCAGACACAAACAGCATGCTGCAAGTTGGATTCAAACTCTTCAAACTGCATTGTAGAAGCTGTGTTTAGTGCCTGTGATCACAGTCCCACTTGTGGGCCCTTGGCACAGTGGGTAGTATAATCACTTGAGCTTTCCAGTTGGTGTTTGTATGATTTACATGATATTCAGAGGAGATAACATTATCTGATCTCTGAATTCAGTGCTGAGAGTTCAAGAATGAAAGTGGAACTGCAGGTCTACTTTATTCTTTTCACCCTCTGACATTTCCTCTGTAGAAACGAAGGTGTCTCTTAGCAGACCTCTTCTTTCCCCTAAAGGAAGCAGGAAGTGATGACTGTTCTATTGAGACCACTAAGAGCCTTATCTGTTCTCTCTCTCACTGCGACACATACGCTGAGAGCCACTTCAAAGGTGGAACGATGGAAACATGCTGATACTTATGAAGTAAAGGCTGTTTACATTAATCACAACAAATGTCCAGATGTTTCTCCGTCCATCGAATAAAAATGTTGCAGTCGTTCCAGTCTCTCTGAAATTGAAACACATTGAAAACCTGGGCAGTCCATGAGCACAGACCAAAGAATAAGAAAAAAGTTTCTTCAAGGAGGAATGGTCACAAGATCCTTTCAAATGTGTTGTCCAATCTTATAAACAGTTATATAAAAAGTGTGTTATCCTTGCAATGATTTAATGCAGAAGGTACTGTAAACCAAAGGTACTGATCATTTGGAAAATACATTCACAACATCTAGCTCAGTCTGCGTCAATTCAAGCAATTAGCTATTACATGTTCCCATAGGGTTCTGTTCTGATATGTGTAAGTTTGGGTAATTTTTTCACTTAAATAAATTTCAGCAAAAGTATGATATGCACATGCTTATCTCAACTCTTAATCTAGCCTGTAGTAATAAGCTTGTCACAGTACCTTTCTTTTGATGATTTATCATTTTTTCTGAAATATTTTATTCAGTGAATCTTCAACTGACTGATCCTGTCAGTCTTAGCTATATGCCAGCCACCCATTGTTGTGCTTCAAGTTTATTAAAAAGTTCTACTAATCAGTAATGACTAATCTAAATGATGTGAATTTTCACTTGACCGATCCTGTCTGCATGCTCAGCTGCTGAATGGTCATAAGTTGGAGGCCACATGAGTTCAGGATACGGAGTAAGACCCCTGACTAATGTCCTTTGGCCTTGAATATTTCAGTCAGCAATGCCTTGTAGATGCTTGACAGTTGCACTCTTTAATCCTGGTCAGGACGTTAAAGTTTATCTAGTGTGACTTGAATATACCGATCAGCCATAACATTATAACCACCTGCCTAATACTGTGTACTTCCCCCTTCAAATGCCAAAACAGCCCTGACCCATCGAGGTATGGACTTCAATAGATTTCTGAAGGTGTTCTGTGGTATCTGGCACGAAGATGTTAGCAGCACATCCCACAGATGCTCGATTGGATTGAGATCACGGGGAATTTTGAGGCCAAGTCAACACCTTGAACTCATTGTTGTGTTCCTCAAACTATTCCTGAATAATTTTTGCTTTGTGGCAGTTTGCATTATCCTACTGAAATAGGCCAGTGCCATCAGGGAATCCCGTTGCCATGAAAGGGTGAATATGGTCTGCATGTGCACCCTTAGGTAAGTATTACAATGCTTAGGTAGTTAGTACGTGTCAATGTAACATCCACATTAATGGCAGGACACAAGGTTTCCCAACAGCCCCAATTGCAACAAACTGTGATGCACTGTGTTCTGACACTCATCAGTACCAGCATTAACTTTTTCAGCAGTTTGAGCTACAGTTGCTCGTCTATTGGATTGGACCACATGGGCCAGCCTTTGTTCTCCACTTCAACCAATGAGCCTTGGCCGCCCATGAGCCTCTCGCTGGTTCATTGCTTTTCCTTCCTTGAACCACTTAATTGGTGCTGACCACTGCTGACAGGGAACACCCCACAAGGGCTGCAGTTTTGGAGATGCTCTGACCCGGTCTTCTAGCCGTAACAATTTGGCCCTTGTCAAAGTCGCTCAGATCCTTATTTGTCATACTTCTAACACATCAACTTTGAGGACAGAATGTTCACTTGCTGCCTAACATATCCCACTTACTGACAGGTGTCAGTAGTCATTATGTTATGTCTGATTGGTGTATTGCTCTTAACACTAAGCCTATTTACAAAGGCACACACCAGCAATCAAACCTTTGTGTCCTTGATATGTCCTCATGAACTAGATATACAGTCAGTTCTGCTTTTGTGTTAATTATTTTAGTTTGTTATTGTGCCTCCCCTAGCTACTCCAATGCACTGTAGTGGATTGATTTTGGTCAACTCGTCTCTCTTTAAATGAGTGATGAGTAACTATTGTGTGTGTATCGGAGACTGCTGACAGTGTTTGGCTGGAACATGATTATAAATATAGAAACTGCAAATTGACCGCAAAAAGCTCATACAGATCATATTCAACTAAAACGATTTAATATTATTTAACCAGTACAGCAAAGTTTCCGATCTTTTACATCACACTGAACTGTAACTCCAAATAAAAATTGCTAAGTCATCTTCAGTTTGTCAAACAAGGCAGAGCCCTATAAAGAAAGAGAGCTTTGAATGGCATTGCCTCCAACGGTTAGTGCTGGCGCACACTTGCACTACTATTCCCTTGTCCTTGGCACCCATGACACCAACGGGGGAACCATCATTTCATGGTCAGTGGCATCACAAGATGAACGGGGCAGAAGAATTGACAGGCCGAAAACAATGTTGCTCACAAACATCTAATACAATAGTCTGGATCAGAGAATAATGGCAAAATATAATTCAAGATGTTTCAGGTTCATTAATACAAAGCCGTAATTACAATATATATCCTCCAATATTCAAAATTGCCTCATTGTTCCCCCCAATAAATTGATATATAAATTACAAAAAAAATGCACTATGCTATAAAGCAACCATGCACCGCCATCCAAAATAATCATTAGCAAATGTAAACATAATCATAACTAAACTAAACTTTAATTGCCATTATTATTATAGATTTACATTTACCTGTTATTGCGTGTAGTTTGTCTACACATGTAGTTCTGCGTGTAGTTTGTCTAGGTGCTGTTGCTGTATTTCAGCAAAAGCTTTTAATAGACTACTGTATATCCGTGGTTTTCATGTGAAATGGGGCTACTTTCATAGAAGGTCACGGGTGAAAATTAATTGGTCGCGTGTGGCAGATTTTTGGGCTACTTCTGAACTTCACCGCGGGTGCACCATTTCTATCTTTCTGGAAAGGTTTGCTTAACCTGGCAACACTGGCTGTAAGTGCTGTTGGTAGGTACAAGTTCAAACACTACTGTTTCTCTATTCTCATTACTTTCAAATGTATTAAAAAGTGGGAAATTAGTATGTAATATGAGTGTCTTCCAGTCGACTGTGCGAGTTTTAATATCAACACGTCATTTTGCGCATATTTTGGGAAAAGTGGCAGATTTGCTAGTGCTATGCAATCAACTCAATCAATCAATCAAATTTATTTTATGACGCCCTTTTTACATCAGCAGTTGTCACAAAGTGCTTTCACAAAACACCTGGCCTTAAACCCCAGGGAGCAAACTACAATAGTGATGAACTTCAGTGGCTAGGAAAAACTCCCTAAGAGAGATGACATTTTGGAAGAAACCAGAGAGGAAACTGTCCCTAATGTTATTTTTCAAAGCTAAGTTACCTGGAAAGTTAATTAGCCACACATTCACCCAGCGACCCACAATGGTGCGTATTCAACTAACGTTAATGTCTTATGTGAAGGATCTTGTTAATTTTGTCAGAATGCCCACGTGAAGTCTAGGTATCAATCATTTGTTGTACTGCATGTGTAATTTATGCAAACGGTTGTCATTTTCACTGATTGCATATTCATATAGTATACTGTGTAGTTGTATGATAAATAGCATTATTGGTGTTTGTTGGATTAAAGTGCAAGCAGACATTCACAGTGAGTGTCAGCACGAGAAATAGTGGCAGTGACATTCATCAGCTTTTTGGGCAGCCTCGGAAACAAAAAGTAAGCTGAGAGCAGCGAGAAAATCAGTACCAGTCAGATGATCAATGTATACAGTAGCACGAGGTGAGTCAAAGTATCTTGATATTATAATTGCCATTCAGATCAGATATGGTTTGTTATCCATTCCTTAACATCATGGCAAGAATCACAACTTGTTAACTGATTTATTTATTTCATGTTCACTCTTGTGCGTTCAGAGTCAAGAAAGAGAGGGAGCATGAAAATGCCAAGAGGGCCAGGAGACCAGGTGACATGGGGGTTATTTGAGAGAAGGAGCAAATATTCATGACCGATCTGATATCGCCATGTTGTTGTTGTTCCGATGACATCATCCTTCATGTTGGCACAACTGAGGTTAGGTTTGGGCATATTCTGTCTTTGGCCTGGGGTAACCTACTAACTACAGGTCGCTTACAATGATGGTCCTGGACCAACATTAGTTATGATGTTGTAGGTACAACAACATGGTGATATCAGATTGTATGAATATTTATGGGTAAGAGTCCTTATATTTTTCTTGGGGGACCCACAGACCCCCGGCTGATTCGGTCCCTCCCAATGTTGACTCCATGGCTACGGCCTTGCATTAAAACCTAGCAGTTAAAATTATTGACCAACTTAAAGCATCCAACGATAAGCATTTAACAAAATATATTATTTACTGTGTATGTCCCATAACAGCAAAGAAAAGAAAGTATACATGGCCTCTCAGAAGTATTGAACCACTTAGGGATCTTTCCACGTGTTATTGTGTTTCAACTTAAAACTGATGTAGGTGTGTTTTCCACACCTACGTTCTAATTTAATTTTAGAATGTAGAACAGAAAATCATTTATTGCATAAGTTTTCATCCCCTTGCTATTACACACCTGAATGTGGTGCAACAAATTGGCTTTAGGAGAAATGTGTAAAATGAAGTTGTTTAACATGATTGTAATTTAAACCTTTTGGGTTTACACTATTGGTGCAATTCCTAACAAAAACGGCATCATGAAGACAAATGAATATTTAAAGCAAGTATGGACTAATGTTTTTAAAACCACATATCAGGGATAATCTGTCTAAAATGGGGTGTTCTCAATATCTGAGTATCTGGGCTTATGGCAATTTCGAAGAAGCCGTCCACTGTTAAGCTGGGAAACACTGTGCGTTCTTTAACAATAGCCCGGGTGCTTCATAAAAGTTGCCTTCATGAGAGTGACAAAAAAATAATTTAAATCTCTATCTTTGCTAGACTTTTCCCGAAGGCATTTGGGAGACTGAGACAAAGTGGAAGAAAATGCACCTCATCCTAAGAACACCAACCCTTCCCTGAAGCATGGTGGTGGAAGTATCATGCTTTGGGGATGCTTCTCGGTAGAACGGACTGGGAGACTGGTTAGGAATGAGTGGAGGAGGAATGAGGCACAACAAAGAGGTCCTTGAAGTTCAGTTGAGAATGGGAAAATGGTTGAAAATTGATCCCCATTCAATGTAATAAAAGTTGAGCAATTTTGCAATGAAGAATGGGCAAAATTACTTGCACTGTTAAAGACTTATCCAATAGTCTCGTGGCTGTAACTGCACTGTAAGGTGCCTCTAAATATTGATTAAAGGGGGAGAATTCTTGTGCAATGAATATATTTTCTGTGTAGTATTCATAATATACGACAATTTTACATTAATTTTTTTATTTTGACTTCCTTGTGTTGATCAGTGGCAAATCAGATGTGGTGAAGTCCTAGGCAAATACTTTTGAGAGCCTCTGCATTCATAATTTCAAAGATTTTAATGTTTACTTACACTGAATGCACAACATGTTTATTTTATTCCGCAAAACCATCAAATTGAAACAGCGATACTGCTCTGCTCTCTCGCCTCTCCTCCCTTCATCCTCAGTTCCTTAGGGAGCTCTCTGATTCAACTTAAATCGTATTTCCATGGAAACCAGAAGTGGGGGGTGGTGATGAGAGGAATAAGGAGGAGAAAGGAAAGGGATCAACCAACTTCCAGCCACTTTAGTTTGGATCCATAAAACACCCCATCATCACAACCCTGTCTTTCTTGTTTTCATCTTCTGGTCATTCATGGAAGATGCAAGACACATTTTCCCAGTGGGGAGACAAAAAACATTTGTCATCGTATGTCAATTTGTTTTTGTTTAACAGATTTTGTTTTGTACAGTTTTTCATGTTGCCTGAGATGTATTTCTTGCTGAAGGCAAACATTTTGCTGTTGCAGCTTGTGAAGTGTTTGCTAGTTAGACTTCTGCATTTCTCTATCTTCTCCGTAAAAGTTGTGAGACGCTCGTGTACACACACACACACACACACACACACACACACACACACACACACACACACCAGTGGTTTGGCATAAGAGTAGCCTCTTAAACCAGGTCTCTAATGGTTCTAGGACTGCAGAATACCTACACGACTTTTGTTGCCAAGGGGTGTGATTTTTTTTTTTTTTCCAGTAACATCTCAAAACATGTTTACCCAATCAAATTCGTTGTTTGGGCTAATGCCTCAAAACACGTTATCCCAATCAAATAATTGTTTAAGAGGAGCTTATACAGGTACTCTCAAGAATAATGACTTCAGTGCAACAGTAGATGGCTAAGTGAAGATGGCAGCATGATTTATAAATGAAACCCCATCGATATCTGTGTATGTATGTCTCATTCTGAACTCAAAATGAAAAGATGTGGTGCAGCAGTCTCAGCACCTAGATATTCCAGAAGATGTTCGCCTAATGTATTTTCTTGTCCTATGCCTAGTTTTGACCTGCGTATGCTGCTGCGATTCCTTTAATGTTCAGAGCGTGAACCTGATCCTCTTATTGAAATCAGAGGAGAAACGACTAGTATCATTGACTTGTCCATTTTCAATTTAAATACATCACGCACTGTTGGCCATGCTTGATAAATTACACTTTTACCATAGCTTCTTGGATGGCATGCCAAAACATATCTTTTGCAGAACAGCATTTCACCAGAGGCGTTGTACTGGCTCTATTGACTCGATGTTATGAACAGATCACCATTATTCCAAAACAGAAATACATTTTTCTTATAGTTTGCAACCTAGGTAGGAACTAACGTTTCAGGAAATGTGTTCTGTCCGCTCTCTCTCTCGCGCTCTCTCTCTCGCACTCTCTCTCGCGCTCTCTCTCTCGCGCTCTCTCTCAGAGAATGGGGTGCCAAAGGCGGACTTGCCAATTCTAGTGTTCTCTGGCGAATGGCAATCGAGCTGCACAGTGCTGGGCTGTGAGTACAGGTTCCACTAGAAGACGTTGGGCCTTCATGCAGTCTGTTTCTGACAGATTGGTCAGAAACATAGACACCAGTCGCCCGCTGGAGCTTATTTTGTAGGGCTCCAGTTTCCCGCACAAAGTAGCAGAAACTGGTCCTGCTGCTGGGTTGATGCTCTTCTATGACCCTGTCCAGTTCTACTTGTGTAACGGCCCATCCCCTGGTATCTCCTCCATGCTCTTGAGTCTGTACTGGGCGACACCGCAAACCTTCTTGCAACGGCACGTATGTATGTGTTATCCTGGAGGAGCTGGACTGCCTGTACAACCTGAATGGTCTGCAGGTACCGCCTCATGCTACCAGTAGTGACAAGGACACTTGCAAAATGCAAAACCAGAGCAGATTCTGTCAGGAATGATAAGGAGAGAGCAGTTGTCTGTGGCCACCACTTGCAAATCTATTCCCTTTTTGGGGGTTGTCTTTCTGTTGCCTCTCCAGTGCACCTATTGTCACTTTCATTTGCACCAAAGCATGTGACTTTGATTCACAATTGCTTATGCTGCCTAACTGGACAGATTTATATTCCTAATAGACTTGGTGTTATACTGTGATGATTAAATGTTCCCTTAATTTTTTTGAGCAGTGTATATTTATTTTTATCTCTGGGACTGCTGATATCTTTAGAATGTCAGCAAAAAAAGATTACACACATTGAAAAAGATTAATCGTATTATTTTTAACACATGGAAACCCTTTCATTAATGCATTATCTGTAGCTTCCTTCAAAATAGAACAGGTCCCTAACAAACTGCATCTAGCTCTGTGGGTAGATTAAGCTCATTAAATATAGTTTCAAATCTAAAAACTCTTGACATCACACCAGTGATTTGTACTAAAGATTTCTATATTGTTGCTCTCTTGCATTAACTTTCCTTACCCGACAAACACATGCTGAAGTAGATTATAGATTCTTAGCAGACATGTCTTTCAACAAACTATGAAACAAGCACTTAATGATAAGGATGTTGATCAGATCATTACTCAGATCTTGTTTTTTTTGTGAGAATTCAGTGCACATTGTATAGTATAAGGTCATTCAAATCTATCTGCTGTGATTGAAAGACAATGCAGACATGACTGAAAAACAATTTGATGGTTTTCACCCAGGTCATATAAAATATTTATAATAATTGATTTAACAAATTCTTTAGCTTTCACGGTGCCCTTGTTTTTGCTATACTATCAAGCTACTTTCCTCCTTATCAACCGTGAGCTATATACATTTTCAATTGGAAACCCTGTAGGTACTGTTAGAAATCAGCTGTTCATATAATGGTTAAATAAGGATTGTGTACCCGGTCATCAAACGAGAGTAATTCAATTATTTATTGCAGCATTTGATAGTATATTGTTCATGATGTTACAGACAAAATTTTATCTCACTGTATATCTGATTGCTAGCAGTTATACATTGAAGGGTCTGTCACACCAAGCACAGATCGCATTTACACAAGAACCCATTGCCAAATAGTCAATGTAAACATTCCACTTTCCGGTGGTTGGCAGAGCATGATGCCATGAACACTGATGTTTATGTTGTTCTCATTATCAGGGCGCATTTAACGCTCTATGAAACATGCCTTCATAATACATTTAGAATACAATGTTCCACAGATTCCACAGTACTGAATAGTATATGGTGATACAGTCAGCATACAATTGACCCATATTGAGTATTAACAGTATAACACCATCACATGGTCATTTTACCAGACATCCTCTTAACCCAGCATTCTGTGTCTAAAATTAATGTTGTCTCACCTGCCAAGGGGACTGGTAGATGAAAAAATCCATAATTTCTACCAGACAAAATAATAAATTTTATTTTTGTGTCACATAACATGCATTTCAATACAATTAAATTGACTTTTAAATTGAAATCCTGCAGGATTCCTATATTCTGTTTTCCTGATTTCCTGTTGATTTACTGCCTTTGCTTGTTATTAGCACTCCTCCTGGAAAGTTTTGGTAAAATTTTGGGGGAGGATGATATGAAACCGCCAAAACTCAAGATCATGATCGTGTACTTTAGAGTTGTAAAACTAGATTCGGGCAAGCAAAAAATATTTGTCTGTCATCATAACAAGGTGTTTATATTCACAGATCTAATCTCACACTTATGTTTCATGTTTTACGTATTGCTTCTTTTCAACACAAACAGTACATCACAAACCTGCCCGTGCACAGACTCAGCCAGTTACTTTTCTCTGAACTCGCAAGTTTGCTACTTCAATCGTCGGGTGCAGGTTGTTGCACTGCTCTGATGCTTGGGCTATAGTAAATTTCTCACACAATGCAAAATTTGCTTAACTTAAAAAAATCAGAGTATGTCATAAAAATATTGTTTTCTGTTGCAGCACATCACAATGTAGAAGTGCAGTTCTTACTATAACGCTTTGTGTATATGTACAGTGGGGAGAACAAGTATTTTATACACTGCTGATTTTGCAGGTTTTCCTACTTACAAAGCATGTAGAGGTCTGTCATTTTAATCATAAGTACACTTCATCTGTGAGATACGGAATAAAAAAAATCATACAATGTGATTTTCTGGATTTTTAAATAATTAATTTGCATTTTATTGCATGACATAAGTATTTGATACTTCAGAAAAGCAGAACTTAATATTTGGTACCGAAACCTATGTCTGCAATTAGAGATCCTATGTTTCCTGTAGCTCTTCACCAGATTTGCACACACTGCAGCAGGGATTTTGGCCCACTCCTCCATACAGACCTTCTCGAGATCCTTCAGGTTTTGGGGCTGTCGCTGGGCAATACGGACTTTCAGCTTCTTCCAAAGATTTTCTATTGAGTTCGAGTCTTGAGACTGGCTAGGTCACTCCAGGACCTTGAGATGCTTCATACTTCTTAGTTGCCCTGGCTGTGTGTTTTGGGTCGTTGTCATGCTGAAAGACCCAGCCACGACCCATCTTTAATGATCTTACTGAGGGAAGGAGGCCATACATGGCCCCATCCATTCTCCCCTCAATACAGGGCAGTTGTCCTGTCCCCTTTGCAGAAAAGCATCCCCAAAGAATGATGTTTCCACCTCCATGCTTCACGGTTGGGATGGTGTTCTTGGGGTTGGCAAACGTCAGACGGGCCTGGACATGTGATGGCTTGAGCAGGGGGACCTTGCGCGCTCTGCAGGATTTTAATCCATGACAGCATAGTGTGTTACTAATGGTTTTCTTTGATGGTTCTCTTCTGCTCATTAACCAGGCCCTGCTGTGTAGTTCTGGGCTGATCCCTCCCCTTCCTCATGATCATTGATGCCCCGCATGGTGCGATCTTGCATGCAGCCCCAGACCGAGGGTGATTGACCATCATCTTGAACGTCTTCCATTTTCTAATAATTGCGCCAACAGTTGTTACCTTCTCACCAAGCTGCTTGCCTCTTGTCCTGTAGCCCATCCCAGCCTTGTGCAGGTCTACAATTTTATCCCTGATCTTGGAGGTTAGAGTCTGTTTGATTGAATGTGTGGACAGGTGTCTTTTATACAGGCAACGAGTTCAAACAGTTACAGTTAATACAGGTAATGAATGGAGAACAGGAGGGCTTCTTAAAAAAATAACTGGTCTGTGAGAGCCAAAATTCTAACTGGTTGGTAGGCGATCAAATACATGTGTCATGCATGCAATAAAAAGCTTCTTTTTTTTTTTAATCATACTATGTGATCTTCGGGATTTTTGTTTTAGATACCGTCTCTCACAGTTGAAGTGTACATATGGTAATTATTACAGACCTCAACATGCTTTGTAAGTAGAAAAACCTGCTAAATCAGCAGTGTATCAAATAATTGATCTATCTACTGTATATGTTTATTTATATATGTATATAGCCTCATTAAGTCATTGAGGAATATAAGACAATGTAATTCCTTATATATTTCAGACTTCTGGTTGTATCTTGTACGCTCGCGTATAGCAGATTGCTTCTTTGACAATGAATGATTCCGGCGCAACGCAATGAGTTTGATGCATCTGGTGGACATGAGGTGTAAGAGGGAAAAATTGGGTAAAAACACTTACCTGCCGGTGTGGCGGGTAGTCTTCTGAGATTTACTAGTCAAATCAACTTGCATTTGGTGCTTGGCGGATGTTAAATCTGGACCCTGCCTGCATCACACTGTGTACTCACACATATTTATATTATTAAGTATTTTACATTTCTAAATGTATTCTTGGTTGTCAGTTATTAGTCTTATACTCTCCAGACACCATACACTGGATTAACTGTTGGAGTCATGGCTAACAAATTGTTTTTTGTTTATTGATTTGTTGATTTTGTCAAATTTTGTGGTCCTTGTTACTAGAGAAGATCAACGTTTTCAAAGAATTTGCTATTTTATTAGTGTTCACATTAGTTGTGCCATAGCATCAATAGCATTCTCTAATTTGCTTTATCTCTCTTTATATCACATGTACTCCCAGTGTAAAGTACAGCGGAATCTTGAAGAGAAGTCTTGATATAGCCTACTCCCAAATCATTTTGATGGGTTTCAAGTGGCTTTGTGGGTCTATATTAATTTTGACTCTCTGGATTGAATGTTCAAGGCAGCCAAACCACAAATAATTCCAGCAAAAAAAGTGTTAACATTTACCATAAGTCTGAGTAGATACCTTAATAGATGCTTTGAAGGCCAATGGTATGGACCCCCACAAACACACCTGTTTTTCTAGCTTTGCGGGCACCAGCAGAAATGTTACCTAATCCCTAACCAGTAACACACACACACACACACAAACACATACTGATTTGTTTAGAATGCAGGAAGGGTGTGTCAAACTTTCTTCTGTACTGATGTTTCTTTTATCTCTTTGGTAGCATCTAGACCCTCCTCCCTCCACTGGAATGTATCTACACCCAGGAAGTCATTCAGAAGTTTCCGTACAATTATATTGGTGATGTGAGGAACTGATAATCACCATAGCAACCCCCAATTACAGATTGCTTATTATGAGTGCTGTAATGTATCTCGTTCGTGTGTGTGTGTGTGTGTGTGTGTGTGTGTGTGTGTGTGTGTGTGTGTGTGTGTGTGTGTGTGTGTGTGTGAGTGAGTGTGTGTGTGACTGTGTAGTCTGTTCTGTTATCCCAAGGGTTGATGGGGTGTGGAACATTCTGCACAACAGATAGGAATCATCCATTCAGTGTGTCATCACCTCCAACTTTCCTCTTGAATTTCTGTTTCTCTGTTTATTATTCCTGCAACTTTCCCTTTTAGTCAAATTGAACTGCCATTAGTTCAAGCAAGAGTTTTTATTTTATTTGTCCAATATGGAATGTTGTTGCTTTGCTCGTGTGATGATAAACTGTGCAATGGTTAACTGTGTGCAACTTGGTATAAACAAAAAAGCATTTTATAAAAAAAGGTTTTCTGTGGCACAATTTAGCAGTGAGGGGATGCCACCCTTATCTCATTATGAGGGAAACACTGCTCATTGTTAACATATGTAATTTAGGTGTATGATTCAGATCAAATGTTTAAGAAGCTATAGTTTAATCAATTCGGGGGTGTTTTTTATGACCAATATACCATGGCTGTAGTATGTGCAGTCTTTAGGCACAACACAGTGCATGGATACAGCTTTTGGCCTGCATATTGGCCATGTACCACAAACTCAAAGATGTGATATTCCTGAGATGCCTTATTTCTATTATAAACTGGCGGTCAATCCAATTTGAACAGTAACTTTCAATGTTTTGTCATACCTGTGGTATACTGGTCTCATACCAGCAGCCATTACAAACCAGGTGCTATACATCTTGTATGCTAATTGGCTGATAACCACTAATATATGAGACTGTCTACCATATGTATGAAATTGCATTGCTTTGTTATTACTCTAACTGCATTAGAAACCAGTTTATGATACTAATAAGGAATCTCAGGGATTTGTGGTGTATTGGCAGCATGTTGGCTGTGCCAAGCAACGCACAGTGTCCAGGCACTCCACGATGCATAATGGCTGAGAGGACTCTTAGCCCTGGTATATTGGCCATACAGTACCACACACCCTTCTGCCTTATTACGTCATCAAAAACTGGGTTGTTTAGGTTCTAAATGTTCATGGGAATAGTGGTTTATTTTAATAAAAATGTATATTTCCTAGTAGCAGTCCAAATATGTGGTAACAAATGGTGCATACTACAACAAAACTAGTATTTGTTATCAATGTTTATAGTCAGAATGCTTTATATCTGTGTAGAGAGGGTAGGTAGCTAATACTGGTCTTTTGTTCCTATTTGTTCAGCTTCTTCCGCAATAGTTTTGTGGAAATGTCACTGAGGTTTTTGCGGTTTTCTACAGTGACCTTCCCACTGATATGTATTGCCCTGTTCAGGTGTTTCTCACTTGTGATCCCTAAAGCAACAAACTAACTAAACAATGTAAGTCTAAGATGGCAAAGACACACTAACGAAGGCTGTGGAGCCAAACGTATTTTTGTATTTACCCTGATGCATTTAACATAACAAAAAGAAAGTTGTCTTTGTGTGACATGAGTGCGGAACCATCATACAGTTTACCAAATGTTTTTAATTACATTGAACATCCCCAATTTCCATAGAAAGAACATATGTTCTTGACGTTTGCTGAATGTGCTTTTGCCTGACCTCATAAGTGGAGCCGACCAAGAAGAGCGAATGTCTCTTACTGAGTTGGTACCTGTGGTAACATCCCAGACATAAAGTTTTTCCCTGGTTCAATTCCTCTCTGTCTAACTTTTCAATTTTTGTCCCTCAGAAATATTTATTCAGTCGGTACTTTTACATCCGTCGCACAACAAGCCTAAGCGAAAAGTAATTTTACAAGATTGACTATTTATTTATGTTGTAGCCTAATCTTTCTTACATTGATCTTTGTCAGCATTCTTTGAGAAAAGCGAAGTATGAAGGCCAAAATTATTATTAAAAATAAGAATCTTTATTGCTAACCTTATTTACTATATTTCCTATTCATTTTGCTATAGTTTCCTATTCAAACTAATTTCATGTATGTTTTCATGGAAAACATGGTCATTTCTAAGTGACTCCAATGTTTTGAATGGTTGTGTAGGTCTGAAATAACATAATTTCAGACCTAAATAACATAATTTCAGACGTTTGTATTGGTCTGAAATAATATACTTCTCACCCTGGCTCCCTACATTGTAGCTTGAGCTGTCTGTGTCCATTAAATAATCGAAATGCATCATTTTATGCCATATTTCCAAAATGCCAAGAGGGGAACCAGTTTGAGATGAGTGACATTGACAGCCGCTTGACAATGATAACTGGGGTAACTATGAGGAAGATGTCATTGCTTGGGTCATTGCCACACTGCAGCAGTGGGAATGTTGAAGTTGAAATAGAATAGATATATTTTTCAGAGCATGACCAAGAGGATCCCAGAAGCAGAGAGACAGAGATAAGCTGAGATGTGCACATGAATGTCACAGTGCTTGGCTCTGTCTCTGATATGCCAAGTGTGAGTGGCAGGTTACCAATGTATAAACATTTAATTGAAATGTTTATACCCATTAAGTAACAAAGCAACTACTGATATATTTTTGAGAAGAAACCCGCTGACCCCGTTCTTGTTGACATCTTTGCATTTCTTGATAGAATTACAGTCAGGTCCAGAAATCTTTGGACACTGACACAATTTTCTGCTTTCTGGCTCTGTACGCCACCACAATGGATTTGAAATGAAACAACTGAGATTAAATTGAAGTTCAGATTTTCAGCTTTAATTGAACAAACATTTTGTATGAATTGCAATAATTTTCATACACACTCCCCCTTTTTCAGGGGCTCAAATGTAATTGGACAAATTAACACAGTTAGAAATACAGTGTTTATTTATAATACTTTGTTAAGGATCATTTGCAGGCAATGACTGCTTTAAGTCTGAAACTGGGTTTCTTCATTTGTGATGCGTAGTCAGGCCTTTACTGCAGCTGTCTTCAGTTGTTGTTTGTTCGTTGGTCTTTCTGCCTTAGGTTTTGTCTTCAGCAAGTGAATTCCGAGCTTGATTGGTTGAGATCAGGTGATGGACTTGGGCCATTACAGAATATTCCACTTTGCCTTAAAAAAAACTCCTGAGTTGCTTTGGCAAAATGTTTTGGGTCATTTTCCATCTGTAAAGTGAAGTGCGGTCCAATCAACCTTGCTGAATTTGGCTGAATCTGAACAAACAATATTCATCTGACTGCTTCTGTCACATCACCAATAAACATTAGTGACCCAGTGCCATTGGAAGCCATGCATGCCTATGCAATCACACCGCCTCCACCATGTTTTATACATGATATGGTATGCTTCGGATCATAAGCCGTTCCGGGCATTCTCCTTACTTTTTTCTTCCCATCATTGTGGTACAGGTTGATTTTAGTTTCATCTGTCCAAGACATGCTGTTCCTGAACTGGGCTGGCTTTTTTTGATTTTTTTGGGCAAAGTTGAATCTAGCCTTGCTATTCTTGATGCTTATGAATTGTTTGCACCTTGTCGTGAACCCTCTTTTTGCTCTTGTGTGTCACGTCCTGGCTATGCCCCTAGCCATCTTCGCATTGGCTGGGGCCATAGTCAGGACGTGGCCAGAAGAGATGCCTCTAGGCACCTCTATGTTCTTGGGTCTCCCCAATTGGAGGCAGGTGTTGGTTGTTGCCTCCAATTGTGGAACCTATTTATGTTGAATGTTTGACGACATTAATGTGGTTCATTTCTGGTTGTCAGCCGAAGGCTATACTACCCAGTTGCTAGAGCTGTTTGAGTTTGTTTCTTTCTTTATTAATATGGATTCCAAAGACCGTTTTGCCTCTGCCCTTCTGTCCTTGAAACAGCAATGTGACATTGTGTTAGGCAAGTGAGTATTCTGAATGTATTATTATTAAATTTTTTTCTATTTTCCAACTCCAAACCATATAAACTTGAATGCTCATTGGATCATTTTTAGGTTAAATGCATTGTTGTAATGAGGGATGGTTTGGCAGCAGTGAATAACACCTAATATCAAGGTGTGCATAATTATTAGGCAGATTCATGGCCTCCGGTAAAATGGGACAAAAAAAATATTTAAATTACACTGAAAACTCAAAAATTGGTAACGGCAAATGACTTGAAGAATTAAACATGAAGCTACCAGGAACTTATTATCCTCCGGTGCCAACACATTCCAGAACTGCAACTTACCTGGAGTGTCCAGAATTACAAGGTGTGAATGCTCAGAGACATGGCCAAGGTCAAGGACGCTGGAACACGACCATCACTGAATAAGATTTGAAATGTACTGTATAGATTGGGCAAAGAAATAGCTGGAAACAGATTTTTCGAAGGTTTCATGGACAAATGAAACATTTCACATGTTAGAATAAACATCTGAGTTGGGAGAAAGATTTCCTAAATATTTGTTGCCTAATAATTCTGATTTCTTATGTATTCCCTTGAGAAAGATCAAAACTAACTTTTCCTTTGTTTAACATTCACGTTTGAGATTCAGTTATATCTTGGATTGACAAAGCATGGTGATTGTTCAACAATAAAATAATCTTGAGAAATACAATTTTCCTAATAATTGTGCACTCAGTGTATGGTAGAGTTAGATGATGATATGCCTACCTCCTGGAGAGTGTTCTGTGCTGGATGTTGAGAAAGAGTTTTTATTTACCATTGAAAGGATCCTATGATCATCCACCTCTGTTGTCTTCCATGAACGTCCAGGCCTTTTTTTGTTGCTTAGCTCACCAGTGCCTTCTTTTTTTCTCAGAATGTACCAAACTTTTGATTTGGCAACTCCTGTTCCTGCTATCTCTCTGAAGGAGTTTTTTGCAGCCTAAGGATGGCCTGTTTCACTTGCATTGAGAGCTTCTTTGACTGCATGTTGTGGGTTCACAGCAACAGCTTCCAAATGCAAGTGGCACACCTGGAAACAACTCCAGACCTTTTACCTGCTTAACTGATGAATAAATAATGAAAGAATAGCCCACACCTGTCATTTGAAAAAGCTTATCAGTGTCCAATTACTTTTGGTCCCTTGAATAAGAGGGGGCTTCATAATAAAGAGCTGTAATTCCTAAACCTTTTCTCCTATTTGAATGTGTATCCCCTAACATTTAAGGCTGAGAGACTGCACTTTAAGCCCATATTCATATTTAACGGTAACATTAATATATTTGGTAAACAGACTAATCTTAGTGCCCCTAAAAAATGTTCACCCCTTTGGGTTTTTCCACAGATTTTTGTGTGAAAATTGACATCAAAATAGAGTTGAATATTTGACACTAATCAACCCAGTCTGTAGTGTCAAGGTGAAAAATTAAATCTGCTAATTGTTAGAAATTAATAGAAAATGTTTGATTGCATGAGTGCAGTCCCTTTTCTGTTACACACTTGAATGAACTTCGATGCCACCAGTTTTTATTTGAAGCCATGTAAATAGTCTGTCTGTACAATCAAGGTGTTCCACCTAATTCCAGGCAAAATACACCTGCAAAACATCATCATGAAGATGAAGGAACATTCAAGGCATATCTGGAAATTGTTCTTATAAAACACCAATCAGCGGTTGTACAATGGCATGAAAAAGTGTTTACCCCCTTCTTGATTTCTTATTTGTTGACATGTTTGTCACACAAATGTTTTAGATCAAATTTAAATATTAGTCAAAGATAACACAGTAAGGGAAAACAAAATCCAAACCTATATGACCCTGTGTGAAAAATGTCTCCCCCCCCCCCCTGTTAAAACACAACTCAACTGTGGTTTATCACACCTGAGTTAAATTCCTTTAGCCCCAACCAGGCCTGGTTATGGTCACACCTATTCTCAGTCAATGTATCACTTAAAAAGGACCTGCCTGACAAAGGGTAAGTAGACCAAAAGATCCTCAAAAGCTAGACATAATGCTGAGATCCAAAGAAATTCAGGAACAAATGAAAGTAATTGAGATCCATCAGTCTGGAAAAGGTTATAAAGCCATTTCTAAAGCTTTGGGACTCCAGTGAACCAGAGTGAGAGCCATTATCCTCAAATGGCGAAAACATGGACCTGTGGTAAACCTTTGCAGGAGTGGCCGGCCAACCAAAATTTCCCCAAGAGTGCAGCGACGACTCATCCCAGATGTCACAAGACACCACAACAACATCCAAAGAGCTGCAGGCGTCACTGGCCTTAGTTAAGGTGTTCATGACTCTACCATATGAAAGAAACTGGACAAAAATGGCCTGCATGGCAGTGTTCCAAGATGAAAACCACTGCTAAGCATAAAGAACATTAAGACCATTTTTGCCAGAAAACATCTTGATGATCCCCAAGACTTTTGGGAAAATAGTTTAACTCTTTGGAAGGTGTGTGTCCCATTACATCTGGCATAAAAGTATTACAAAGTTCCCTCATTACAAAGTAACATGGTATTTCAGAAAAAGAACATCATACCAACAGTAAAATATAGTGGTGGTAGTGTGATGGTCTGGCCCTGTTTTGCTGCTTCAGGACCTGGAAGACTTGCTGTGGTGAATGGAACCATGCATTTTGCTGTTAACCAAAAAATCCTGAAGGAGAATGTGCCACCATCTGTTAGTGACCTCAAGCTGAAGCGAACTTGGGTTCTGCAGCAGGACAATGATCCAAAACACACCAGCAAGTCCACCTCTGAATGGCTGAAGAAAAATAAAGACTTTGGACTGGCCTAGTCAATGTCCTGATCTGAATCCCATTGAGATGCTGTGGCATGACCTTAAAAAAGCAGTTCATGCTCAAACCCTCCAATGTGGCTGAATTACAAAAATTATGCAAGGATGAGTGGGCCAAAGTTATCGCAAACGCTTGATTGCAGTTGTTGCTGCTAAGGGTGGCCCAACCAGCACTAAGATTTTCACACAGGGCCATGTGGGTTTAGATTTTGTTTTCCCTTAATAATAACCTTCATCTCAAAACTGCATTTTGTGTTTAGTTGTGTTATCTTTGACTAATATTTGAATTTGTTTGATCTGAAACATTTACATATGACAACATGCAAACAAATAAGTAATCAGGTAGGAGGCAAACACTTTCACATCACTGTATATAGAAACATTTCCAAAACATCAATATTGACCGGAGCGCAGTAAAATCCATAGTAAATAATTTAGTGAATATGGTACCACTGTGAATCTGTCAAGAACAGAACAGGGTGTCCTCAAATACGTAATATCTGGGCGACAATGGCACTAGCCTGGGTGGCTTCCAAGAGGCCTATGGCAACTCTAAAGGAATTAGTCTTCCACAACTGAGCTGGAAGATGGCTAGAGTTTTGTGGGAGCCTCTGAGACCAAGAATAAGTAGAGTAAGTTTAACACCACACCTGGTCCTGAGAACACCATTCCTACCATGATGTATGCTGGTCCCAGCTTCCTGCTGCAGAGATGTTTCTCTGGGTCATGGCTTTGAAAGAGTGTGAAGATAAAGGGTCAAATGGATGCAACTTGCTGAAGTCTGCCGTAGACCTTGGACTTCAGAGCACATTTATCTTTCTACACAACAAAGACCCACAGGCACAGTTTAGAGTTGGCTTCAGGAGAAATCTGTGAAGGTCCTTGAGTGGCCCCGTTTAAGCCCAGACCTCAGTCCAACTGAGAATGTGACAAGAGTTGGACATTGCAAATGGTGTATTTTTTGTTTTGTTATTTTGCTATACTAGTAAAACCTGTGCTGGTGCACAATAACAAATATGCAACAA
This sequence comes from Esox niger, assembly GCA_016801105.1. Lineage (NCBI taxonomy): Eukaryota > Metazoa > Chordata > Actinopteri > Esociformes > Esocidae > Esox > Esox niger. The sequence goes on from JACXGJ010001225.1 coordinate 30,750, forward strand.
TAATAACTTAATGGAATTTTTCAGCTTTCGTACCTTCTGATCAAGGCCACTATTGTTGATAACCGTCTGATCCTTAATTTAGGATTTTAATAATATTCACTAATGCTGAAATTAATATTATGATCCATGTTTAATTAATTCTGGCTTTATGGATGGGATAAATGTAAGAAGTTATCCATTATGGCAAAAGAGGCTGTCGCTTACAATAAAGGAATGTAGTACCCTTGTTGATGAACCGACTGTGTTCTGCACATGTGAGTTGATCTGAAAACATTGTATGTGTCATTGTATTCTCTCTTTTTGTCTCCAACTCTGTATTTCTCCCCCTTTAGTTCGCTACCTGCTGAAGAATAATGTCAGTCCAGACCTGTGCAACGAGGATGGACTCACAGCTCTACACCAGGTAAGCCTTTGTCTGTGTAGTACAGACCTTGATCCAATGTATATAAGATAGACATATAGTCCCTGATACCATACATTTTAAGTTTTAGTCCAAATGATTCTCCTGTTCAATAGCAGCTTCTTCAAATATGGCATGTAGTATAGCAGTCAAAGCATCTTACCAGTAACTAAAAGGTTGCTAGATCAAATCCAACATCTGGTAAAGTGGTGATGAAGTGCTGTCCCAGAGAAGATATTTTTTTGGGACGTAACCCAAACAGCACATGGGAGTTGAATGACTAAAACATGTCTTGGAACAAGTCTGCATTGAAGACAGAAATGTATCTAATTTGACTTTAGAGGAGGCGGAGTTTGCATTTCAAATGGCAATTTTTTTTATTTTAGAACTTATTTAGACTACAACAATTGTTGTGTAAACAGTTTACTTTGAATAAAATTAACATATGTAAATAACTATTTTGATTCATACTTGCAATAAGACATTTTTTTCAAAGCACAACATGCGTGTGAAACGCTTTGGCTAGATCACTGACCTGGAAGGCACGAAACTCGGCCATTGAAGAATATTCAAATTTAAACAACTTTAAGGTTGTCACTAATGTGTATTTTTGTAATTGAGTATTCTATTAATTATTCTAACAATAAATTAAAAACAAAGGAATTTTATTGTGATTTATTGTGATAAAAAGGTAGTTTATAGTCTTGGCAACTTAAAGCTGCTGACATTCTCTAAAAATTATTATATTTTTGCTGGTCCGCACAAGCAGAGCCAGCTAAGAAGAGCGAATGGCTAATAAGCTGTTAAAACGGCCAGTTGAAAAAGCCATAGAGTTCATCGACTATGATGGAGGTAAATTCAATAACAATTGTTTGTCAGTTCAACACAATGCTCAATGGTGTCTAGCGACTACTGAAACGTGTAATGCCGTGGCGTAGTGGTTGGACAGTGCCTCTCACGTGAAAGACCTAAGTTCAAATCTATTGAGAGTAACGATATTTATTAATTTTATTTTGTGGTCCGTAATAAAACCATTAATACAGTATTACGACTATTTCTGGTACGTTCCACGCTTCTGTCGTCTTCACTTGATGAAAACGTTAGTCATCATCACCTTTATTGATAGTTATTGTATCAGTGTTCTCCCAATTAGTTTCAATGCATTTCTCCATAAATTGGCATACAAAATGTTTCTGTGCATTTCTGAATTCATTCTGCTGCTATCATCATCAGTTACATCATCAATAAATATTAATGAGCCTGTTCCAGAAGCAGCCATGCATGCCCAAGCCATGACATTACCTCCACCATGCTTCATAGATGAGCTTGTATGCTTCGGATCATAAGCAGTTCCTTTCTTTCTCCAAACTTTGGCTTTTCCATCTCTTTGATAGAGTTGACAAGTCAGTTTCAGGTCCAATCCCAAATACATCACCTGATTCTCGGCAATGTCCCCTTCCCTGTCCTGCAGCATTTTTATGTTTAGGAGAAGACGGCACTCTAACAGCACTTCCAGCAGCATCTGGTCTTCTATCCATGGACCAACCAGGACCTACTCTGATTAGCTTCAGAGGCAGCTAATTGGGGCTAAAGGGGGCTGCCATGATAGGCATTTACAGTAAACTACCTTGTACTGGAACAGAACAACAGATTTGTTTTACCCTGTTCAATAAGGAACTATTATTATTAAGTCGTATGCTTTACCCACCAGAGGACCAAGACTAGCCATGACTAGTTACCAGCCAATGGGTTGGTTGTGTAGATCAAGCTGCCTATTGATATAGAAAAGGGAGATCGTTTTTGTTGTAATTCAGGCTTAGACAAATACAACCCAAAAATGATATTTACCATACCAGTCAAAGATTTGGGCACACCTACTCATTCAAGGGCATTTCTTTAGTTTTACTATTTTACACGTAGAATTAAACATACAAACTATTAAGTAACACAAGGAGTCACGTAGTAACCAACAATGTTATACAGATCATTATACATTTCATGTTATAGATTCTTCAAATTAGCCACCTTTTGCCTCGATTACAGCTTTACGCACTCCTTGCATTCTCTCAATAAATTGTTTTGGTAGTCACTTGGAATGTATTTTAATTAGCTGTTGTGCCATGTCAATTTCTGGAATTTCTTTTTATCTTAAGGCGTTTGAGCCAACCAGTTTTATAACAAGTTAGGGTTGGTATTCAGAAGGCCATAATCATATCTGTATTGTAGTTGTCCATATTATGGCAAGAACAGCTCAAATAAGCAAAAAGAGACAATAGTTAATCAATACTTTAAGACATGAAGGTTAGCCAATACAGAAAATGTTAAGAACTGTGAAGTTGTTTCAAGTAAAGTCACAAAAACTATTGAGCGCTATAATGAAATTGGCGCTCACTAGGACTGCCACAGCAAAGGAAGACCCAGAGTTTATCTCTGCTGAAGAGGATAAGCTCATTAGAGTTACCACATTCAAAGAGTTCAAGTAACAGACAGATCTCAAAATCAACTGTGAAGTGGAGAGGAGTGAATCTGGGGCCATATTCACAAAACATATTAAGGCTAAAAGTAGCTCCTAACTTGAGTTACTCTTAGGTGTTACTTTTAAAACTTTTGGCATAAGAGTGTTTCACAACAGGTTTTAGCTTTAAAATGTATCCTAAATCTGTGTAAGGTTAAGAGTAGTCAAGAGGACTCCAAAGTCACTAAGACAAATTACAAACAAGCCTAAAAGGGCAGCTGGCGGCAATCTGCCTCGTAATCAGGGCGATGTTTTAGAAACGTATAAGGATACTGAGCTTTTTACAATCACTAGGGTATTATTATCATAGTAGAGCTATTTAGGGATACAGTCACTCCATCAACAAACAAAAACAACCCAGTAGCACTGGAGATCAAGGTTGTGACAATTCTATGCTTCTTGGCCACAGGGAAAATGCATCTATGCAGTGCTAACAAACTACGTATATCTCAGTCATCTGTCAGTAGATTATTACATCAAATAATAAATGCCCTCTCCAGACAACAAATTCTTCAGTTTCCACATTCGCCAACTGCAAAAGAAATAAAGCCAACTTCGTGGTCATAGCTGGACCACTCGGTGTAGTTGGTGCAATATATGGGACATAATTACACAAAGTATTGCACCATCAAAAGATGAACGCACATTTCTTTATAAGCTGCCAGACTTATAAGAGGTTGACAATTAGCTGAACATATCTTGACTAGGCAATATTTCATTCTTGGTTTCATGTTTAATCAGTAATCATTCATTTTTATTTTAATATCTTTATTTCAATTTGACAGCATTACATATTGGTCTACAATATTGCTATGAATAATTCACTGACAGACCCCTCCCATATCAGCAAATCACTGTGAGCATAGCAAGTCGGCTTGTTTGTGGAACATGACATCATACAGTCCCTTTCAAAAGTATTGGAACAGCAAGGCAAATTCCTTTGTTTTTGTTGTTCGCTGAAGACATTTGGGTTTAAGATCAAAAGATTAGTATGAGACAAGAGTTCAGAATTTCAGCTTGGTATTCATATTAAGATGTGTTAAACAACATAGGACATATCACTGTTTGTATTAGACCATAGCATTTTTATGTAAACAAAAGTAATGGAACAAATAAACTAAAAGTATACAACATTTAATATTTGGCGGCATAACCCATGCCTGCAATAACTGTCTCAAGCCTGCGACCCATCAACATCACCAAACTTTTGCATTCTTCCTTTGTGATCCTATTCCTGTCACGGTTGCGGGTTTGAACCCAGGCGCGGATTGGAAGAGCGAGGGGGAGTGGCAGAGGATCGGTACACAGACTGGCAGCAGAGGTACTGACCAATGGCAGGCAGAGTAGTCGGGGACAGGCAGGAGGTCTGTACACAGTAAACACAGTTAACTTGCGAGAAGCTAGAAAGCGCATGCAAATATTGACCAATGATCGGGCAGGGAAGAGTTGTCAGGGTTCCATAGAAATACTGTTGGTAAGGAGGCAAGTGGAAACAGGTGTGTGATAGTTGATTGGGAACAGGTGTGGGAGTGGAAGATGGTGAAAAGGTGTGATAATCCCAGCCCAGGGAGATGAGGACCCACCTCCACGGAATCACGAAGGCGGGGGCGTGACAAATCTAAGCTTTTACCGCAACTTCTTTCACTTCTTGTTTGTTTCGTGGTGTTTCTACCTTCAGTCTCCTCTTAAGGTGGTGAAATGCATGCTCTATTGTGTTATGGTCAGGTGATTGACTTGGCCAGTCTAAAACCTTCCACTTTTTCCCCATGAGGAAGTCCTTTGTTTTGTTGGCAGTGTTATTTGGGTCATTGTCCTGCTGCATGATAAAATTCCTCCCGATTAGTTTCAATGCATTACTTTGTAAATTGACAGACGGAATGTTTCTGTTCACTTCTGAATTCATTCTGCTGCTTCCATCATCAGTTACATCATCAATAAATATGAATGGGCCTGTTCCAGTAGCAGCCATGCACGCTCAAGCCATGACCATGCTTCACCAGTGAGCTTGTATGCTTCGGATCATAAGCAGTTCTTTTCTTTCTTTACACCTTGGCCTTTCCATCACTTTGGTAAGGGTTTAATCTTGGTCTCATCAGTCCATAAGATTGTGTTCCAGTACTTCTGCGGCTCATCTCTGCGGCTGCATCTTGTTCTATGGCCTCTATTTCTGCTCTGAGTTTTCTTCGATCAGTGGATTGTGATTCCTTCACCCTTGCACTGTGATGTTTTGGTGGTTTTTTTCACAGCTCTCACGCAATTTCTGTCATTCTGGGTTGAGTATGCCCTGAACTCCCGTCACCACTCCTCCACGGGGATTTCCCCGTTTCAGTGCGTGCTGGGTTATCAGCCGGTCCAGGCACCCTGGACCCCGAGCCAGACCGGTACCCCTGCGGTGGACGAGTGGTTTCGGCGGGCAGCGGGCACATGGGAGGCTGTGCAGGCTCACCTCAGGCTCGCTGTCCGTTGTCAAAAAACCTACACGGATCGCCACCGCGGGGAAGCCCCGGTGTATCGTCCGGGCGACGATATGCCTGAGAGACAAAGGAAGATGGTGAAATTGATATCAATGGCGAAATTGATAACTTGCTTCCTAGCTAGTGAATACTAACTTTTGTTTGCTGTGACGTACACCTCTTCCAGAAAGAACATGCAGATTAATGTAATGGTGAAGAAAACTGACTGGTGAACACAGGAAGAACACAAAACATGCAACTTTTTTCAAGGAATACAATATTGTCATGTTCATTGAGTAAAACAAAATTGTCTTGGTTTGGAGTAGTTTTTCAATGCAGCTTTGCTATATTGTTTACTTTCATTAATTTGGACGATGCTATGAATGCTAATTATAACCGGCGACAGAGCTGAATAATGGATGTTTGGAAAAACAAAAAATCTAGACTAACTTTTGGTATGTGAATTTTTAGTTCAATATGATTTTTAGACAAACTATCCCTTTAAGATGTATCCATGTATGTTAGGTTAAATTTAGATTTGCTTTCATTGACATAGATATATTTGACGTGAACCTCAACCTGGATGACCTTGAAAGAGAAGGAAAGGGGTTGGGTTAAATGCGTATGACTCTGCCAACATTACGCCTGGCCCCAAACTGCATACCACAAACAGGTGCTTCTCAAGTGATGGCTTTTGGGTGTACACAATGGCTACAGATGTCGCTTACCCCGGCCCATCTGCAAGCCCCTAAAGGCCTGCAACAACTACATTGATCACATAATACAAGTCCTTACCTCTATAATTTAGCGACTAAAATGTAGGATTATAAATACTATACGTATGAAAAATGTAGGAATATAAAAAATGTTGTATTCCTCTAATTCATTTGACATTTTATATAAATGTAATTCATTCTTTTTTTAGAAAGCTGAATGCTAATGATGCTAAATGGCATGGATTATGGGGATCAGAAAGGCCTGGCGGTTGTAGACCAGGGGTGTGTCCAGAACATTTTGACTGCGGTTGCCAAGGTGGGGCACAGACCTCATTTTGGGGGTCCATAAGACTTTAAACCCTAATCCATTTTTATTGGACTTGTCATGATTTAACACAAAGGATTCAGGTTGTAATTTGATCCTTTGCCTGCTTATATGAAACAATTCCAAATGTATTGTTAAGGTTTGTATTCAAGGTATATCAATGTACCGTAAACTGTACCATTTCAGTTCACTTTAAAGAGTTATCACTACCAACTCTATCAAGACCAGTTATTTCAAGATTACTGAAGATGCAACATTCTACCTTCCACCCATCATAATTGTATGAAAGAAAAGTTGCATTAAGTCAGTGGTACTCAAATCTTTCCTGGGAATACCCATCTGTCTCAATGTTGTACTTACCCTGAAGTAGCTCATCTGAATCAAGCATCCGTACTGAAAACTCATTATGCAAGATGCACCAGCCAATCAGGGCACACCTGCCCCTATATAGGACCTGTTAGCCCAGAAAACGCCCTCCCTTTTTATTCAGAAATGTCCTACGGATTCAGCTGCCCCTGCCTCCTCTGTCTACGCCTAAGGAACCAACCCTCTGACATGGATTTTGGCTCCTGGGTGGAATGTGTCAAGCCGATGGATTTCTCCATTGCCTCAGGTCTGGGGTTTGAAAGCATTCGCTGAGGGTTTCTGGTCCTCCCCAGCTTCTGCCAGAGCCCGGGTTAAATCCTACACTACCTTCACCAGAGTCGGCGGTAGGCAGTCTCCCATTAGCTCGGCCGTTCCTCCTCTAGAGCCCGAGCTGGCTGCACATTTTCTACCTTCCCGCGGCTGGTCGGGGAAGATGCTCGTAATCACGTCTAACAAGGACCGCTATTTGGGGCAGCTATGGGACAAAGCTTTTGTCATGAGATCACAAGCCCTGGCCGCAACGAACAACGTCGCTCTCCTCATGTCAAAGGCTTCCCATATTTTGGACCGCTCACCTACTCCATCGTCACGTGACCTACTCCATTTGCGCCAGACTCACAGTGGCTACGTCCGTGGTCAGACACCGGCACCTCTGGTTATCTCTGTCCTCCCTACGCAATGCCGATCGTTCACCCCTCCTATCGGAGACATGGTGAGTGCTCGCTCTGTCTCTGTGTCTGCCCCATTGGATATGAGCAGTGGCGATAATGAGCCTCTTGCCCCTCATTGTTGCCCTGTAGCCTGTAGGTTGTCTGTTTTTGCTTGTGCACGCTCTATTCCCTTCCCTCTTCCATGTTATTGTAAGAGCAAGGCTAACAATGTTCAGGGTAGTGAGTTCTCTCGGGTGTTATACGTATAACTACTCTGTCCTCCCTACCCGCCACCTCCCTTAAAGATAAGCGCCGGCTAGCAGGTTCAGACACATCTCCCATCCCGCTGCCTTTCAGCCCTAAACGTGCCCTCTCTCATTTCTCAGCCCGGCTAGACCATGCAAGCATCCACGAGCCTTCGGTTAAACGTTCACTTTCATTTTCACTGGGCTCCTCTCTCTCTTGCGACTAGCGGTCTATCAAGCTAACTGAGAATTCACATGGGCTTACAGACGTAACATTAGTGAATTCCCAACCCGCTCGCTGTGATGGGGTCAAACGTCAGGTAGCATTGCCGGTTCCTTTTGATTCAGACACTCTTGTTTACACTACCTGGCGTCTCCTTGGCAAGGCGTCCTCTTTCAGGGTGCAACTTCCGCATATGCAAATTCCGGGTTCCTCTCTCACTCAGATTCCTGAGTGAGCGCGCTGTATCTGGTAAGCAGCTAGAGTGGGTAGGGCGCTTGGCTCTCGACCTGGGGACCCAGGTTTGAATCCCTACAACATTTTCCCCTTCCCTTTCTCTCTCTGCCCTCCTTGGGTTGTGTCCCCTCTTCAGTCGGGCTCGGCGGCGGTAGGGGCAGAAAGGGGTTTCCAAAATGTTCTAACCAACACGTGCTCTTCCTCTCTGAGCATTATTGGGAGTGGAGTCATCACTGTACCATGTCAGCCTGGCTCGATTGAATAATCAGACTGGGTTATCTAATTCAATTCCACTCAGCTCCACCCACTTTCTTCAGAATCGTGGAAACGGTGATGTCATCGCCCGACAGAGCATCTGCTCTCCTGGCAGAGGTGATGGAACTGTCTGATAAAGGAGCGATCTCTGAGGTCCCGGAGGATCTCGGACAGATCTGATCCGCTCTGTACGTGGAGCACACCCGGTCTGTCAGACTGATTCCTTAATTGTTTATCTGTTATTCAGATTCCCGGTTGGGTCGTCCGCTTTCTAAGCATCATCTCTCCCACTGGCTTTGTGACTGCATCACCTTGGCTTACGGAGCGTCTTGCTCTGCTGTTTCGGAGAGTCTTCGGGGAGTTGAGGCCTACTCTGCTCTTTTCCATGAAATTGGAGTAGCTGACATTTGCAATACAACGTCGTGGTTGTCGCCTTCGGCATTTTTCCGTTTCTATTTGCTGGATGTGTCTCCAACATCCCTTGTTCGTTCAGTCCTTGACACAGCTGGCCGGGGTCTCTGAATTTGGCCTTGTCACATTCTCTCATAATTGTGTAGTTTGTGTGGATCATTGGTATTGCCACTGCGTGCCAATGCTTTAGGCAGATGCTCGCCTCCCCCTTGGGGCTTCCCTTGTATTGTCTTTTGCCATACATCCCCATGCCCCTCATCTCGCGATGTGTGGTGCGTGAGTGTTTTTGTTGCGCTTAGGTGTAACGGATAGGTTTCCCTTTTGCTTGAGCTCAACATCCCTTCTCCCTGGGGTGGCCTATGTGTTCATAGATCAGCTTGGGTGAGAGGATTTCTTATCATTACGCATTCGATTATCCCTTCTCTGACCTTGTCAGCTTCTGGGGATGTTTCGTCTTGGGGTTTTTAGGAGACGGTTGTTAACAGGACCCTGCAAGCATTACTGGTTGGTCCGGCAGGGAGTACATTTTTGGCTCGCTCGCTCTGCTGTGAACCACTAGGAGCTAAAGCCACCTCTAGGGGGCGTAGATACACAACACATAACATTAGTTACCGGGAATGTAAATCTGGTTATATGAGTGGATTGGAACCCCCTAGACCTGTTGCCCTGCCGTCCCGCGAGTTTGTTGCTGAATAAATTTGGGACGGCGTTTTCTGGGCTAACGGGTCCTATATAGGGGCAGGCTTGCCCTGATTGGCTGTTGCATCTTGCATAATGAGTTTTCAGTACATGCCGCTGACACGGCTGGGGTAAACCCTCTCTAGAGGGCTCCGCTCTACTCATATTACCGGAGTTACATTCCCGTTAACTGAAGTTTTAAAATATCTTTGTAGTGAATTGGGACTCACAAGTTCTTTTTTTTTTGTGACTCGTAAAATGTTATTATTAATTTGAACATTTGACAGCGGATTTCTACAACATAATTACTTGCATCGTACCCGGTCCTCCAACTTAGTTCTCTGATCAATGTCTATGTACATTCGCAGAGAAAAATGGATCAAGTCAAGGCATGAACATAATAAAAACATGTTTATAAATTATAATTCAACGAATATGCAGGTACCGTCATTCATGCATTCGTTGGCCTCGGTGGCGGGGGTGATGTAGGCATTACTGACTCAAATGAATGAAAAGATATTAACTTTTCACTGAACACCTCAATAAGATCCGAGTCAGGAGAGTGTCGAATTTCCCATCACTACTAGCTAGCTAACTTTCACAACTAAATAGCTACAATGGATTAGCGTCAACATAAATATGCTTGGCTGGTGGATTTTTTTCACCAGCCAAGGTGAATCGTGAATGACATTGATGCAATAACTATCAATATAAGGGACAATATCGGACTTTTCGTCAAGTGAAAAGATGAGAAAATCGTGAAAACACCAGAACACTATCCAAAACATGTTAGTAGGGGCCAACACTTTTTTGTTTACGGAGAAAATCCCACCTAGTGCAACTTGGGTACTAAGTCAGCAAGTACCAAAATATATGTACTTGTACGGAGTCTGAAAATAATTTGTATCAGTGCATCCCTAGTGACAAGAATAATATCAAAATGCTAAACTACAGATGAATCAGTCAGGAAGATAAGAGAGCAATTGTCCGTGGCCACCACATGAAAAACTGTTCCCTTTTTTGGGGTTGTCTTGCTGTTGCCTATGCAGTGCAACTGTTGTCACTGTCATTTGCACCAAACCAGGTAACATTGATACACAATCACTTATGCTGCCTTACTGGAAAGATTTATATTACTGAATTTCAATTAACTTAGTGTTATACTGTGATGATTGACTTAGTGTTATCCTTAATTTTTTTAGCAGTGAATGTTACTTTCCAATGGGTGTACTTTTGGATCAGGACACATTTTGGTGTGTGTTTTCTGCTTGGAGGGGTTTTAGACAGACAGCATGGGTGTTGTTATAAATTACTTGTTCCAGGCGGTGGTATTGTACCTGGACGGTGGATGGCTGTGTTAGTTTGTCAGTGTGGGTGTTATGATTAATTACTTGTTCCAGGCTATGGTATTGTTTCTGCAGTGTGGTGGTCTCACTGTGTGACAGAGATATTTATCAGATAGCTCAGATATTTGGCCCTGCACATGCCTCTACGCTGTCTCCCTGATCCTGTCATTCATTCCCCATCTTGTTTTCTTGCTTCTTTTTCAAAACAATTTGAAGTAGGATTTACATGGGGAGGGATTTTGGACCCTTTCAAGTGGTTGAGAAGAAAGTGAAGATATCAACACAAAAAGGATGTTAAATATTCTGGTGTTAATCTCTGGAAACGTCCATATATGCTTCATATAGATTTTTGTCCAAATGGAGAAAGTTTGGAACAAAAGTGAATCTACCCCAAGTGGCCATCTAAGAGCTGGTAATAAAATCAACAAATAACAAAGGACCCAGGAACAACATCCATGAATCTGCAGACTTCTACAGCCTCAGCTAAAGTCAGTGATTCTTAATCTGGGTGTTTATGGGATTCATGGCAGAGTAGCAAGACAGAAACCCCTGCAGTCTAAAAAATCTAAATTTGAACTTTTTGGAAAAAATAGTATGCTGTATTTGGTGAAAACCAAACACTATTTACTATCACACTCTGTTTTCCTTTGTCATGGTTGTCTGGGGAACAGATAAATATTGCAGGAAGACAATGATCATTATACACAAGCAAGTTTGCATGTGAATGTTGTAGTACATTTAAAGTTTTTGAATAACCCAGTAAGTTCAGACCTAAACCCCATTGGGATGTTGCGGCAGGACCTGAAATGAAATGTTCATAGGCATGTAACAATTCACTCAACTCACGATGCAACACGATTCACTGATACCGGTTTCACAATATCATTTTCAATTTTTTTCATATTGAAATTGAAGTCAAATAATAGAGTGGCTTTTTATTATTTTTCACTCAGACAAAATACTTCACATTTCTTTGTAAAACTGGTATTATTTTGTCAAACTATTTTTTTTTTTTTTAAACACATCACAAATCAAATAAATCAATGTGTGAAACAAATAAAATAAATCTCTTCATATTAACCAGCTAAGGCTTGGATTTTACATATTTGTTTCAAGAAATATCAGCATTATCACAAGGGATGTGCATTCAACCATATTTGAATGTCTGAATGGTATGTGTTGTCATTCAAATAGTATTCAGTTAACCGAAATACATGTTTTTAAAAACTACCAATATCACATTAGCGCTACTACATAATGTGCGATGGACTGGGTGTTGTTCTCATGGTACATCGCGGTACATCGTGTGACACAAAAGCGACAGCGTGTATGGAGGAATATGTGTGGTTGACATGCAAAACTACGGAACTAGAAGACAATATTAATCAACACACTGGCACATTCTTTGCCCTTATACTGCACAGAGTAAAAGCAGAATTAAAAAGGCTAAGTAAAATCTAAATACAACAATGGGGTTTTACATGGTTATAAAGACAAAATTATTTTTAGAATTTGTATAATTACTCTTGTAAGAGTCAACACTTGAACACAAAAAAATATGCCATAAAAATCAATAAATAATAAATAATAAATAAATACATTTAGAGAGAGCGCGTTAAATAAATACCATATCTGGTTCTGCAACAAAAGCACAGCTTTCTCTTGAAATCTTTCTCTAGATGAGGCAGAGTGTGGAATCTGGGGTCTGATGCAGTGCACACCAGCAGGTGGTTGTACACTGAAGTGTATCTCAAAGGTTGTTCTGTATAGCTATCTTCATGTTGCTCACAGTAAGGGAGTCTTCTTCATTGGATGCCATGTTATGCTCGATCAAATGCTTTAAGGGCCCATTGAGCGACACAGCCCATTGGTGTCCGTTTTGAGTGGCTTAAGGAGCTTCACCATGTCCGCGGGATCACGGATGTCATCAAAAGCCATTCAGTGTGTTGTCACAGACATTTTGTCGATTGTTGTTGCTTAGAAGGGTCGCTGTCATAGCCGCCGGCTTTTCGAGATAGCGTTCCCACTTGGCTGGTTCAAAGTGTGGGCAAAACACCTGACAGGGGGCCAGCCCACCCTCTCTGACAGTAACATCCATATTCCTTGTGTTGTCTGTGACAACAGTAATTCCATTGTGGACCTTTTGAAGTCCCCATTCACTCACAGCTGATTTTTTAAACTTCAGCAATATGAGCCCCAGTGTGTGTTTCAAACCGAGGGATGGTTTGGAGAACCAAATTAAGTCTCCCACTTGCTGGCTATCACATGGGCTTTGATCGTAAGATAACTCTGGGTAGCCCTTGAGGTCCAGCTGTCGGTTGTAATTAATGCGCAATCTGCTTTTCTGAGAGTCTCAATTACCTTAGATTTTGTTTCCCTGTAAAGCGCTAGCATGACCGTCTGGCTAAAGTGGGGGTGTGATGGGATGGTGTATTTATGCTTCAATGTGTTGACCAGTAGCTGAAATCCTTCATATTTACTAAGAAAACACCGATGCTCCTTGTTATCTCCGTCGCTCTCGCACTCGTCGCCGCAGGCGGGGCTGCAAATCTGCCAGTCATTGTGGTTTGGCCTATTAATTGCTTTTTACGTGTAGATTGAGGTGAATGGAGCTTCTCACTGTGGTGACAGTTTGTATGCTGCATCATGTTTGTTGTGCTATTAGTATATATTAACATCTTTAAGTGTCTGCACACAGTTTTTTGTCTGTTTCCACCTCACCACTTTTATGTTTAGTCCTCGAAAAGCCAAAATGCCGCCACACCTCTAATTTTAATGATGATTGGGCATCCTCAATATCTACATCTGCACTTGTCCCCTCCATGTTTGCTATTGTTTAGCGCTACAACTTGCTTGCTGCGAGGTCAAGGTGTACAGCTCCAGCGCCCCTGCTGTTCAAAATGTGCATTGCAATTTCATTTAACATCTCCACCGACTTGAATCATTACATTTTCATACATTTTCAACTGTCTCAGAGTGCATCAATACATCCCTTAGAAGTTCATGCTTGAAAACCAATGTATTTTACTAAGTGAAAGCAGTTCTGCATGGAAGAGTGGGCCAAAATTCCTCCATGGTTCTGTGGAATACATAAATTGTTTAGTTGCAGTTATATCTGCTAAAATGGTAATCAGTTTCAGTCTAAGAGTGATGACTTTATCACGTGGGCCTACTGAGCCTTTACTGTCTTTAATAAATGATGACCAGAAACATGACATTTCAACCATTTGATTCTGGGGCATAGAGAAAGTTAACATATCATACAGAGTTGGTGATATAAATGGCACATTGGACAAAAGTGGATGTTTTGGAGTTTCCCTCTTCAAACACAATTGTACATCAAGGTCTTAGTGATGAGATGCCTGTGCATGTGATGTTGTAAATCTGAATAAAAGTCCTGTGAATTCTAAGTTTCAATCCAAGATTGTATTCATATGATACAGTGGGGAGAACAAGTATTTGATACACTTCTGATTTTGCAAGTTTTCCAACTTACAAAGCAATTTTTACCATATATATACTTCAACTGTGAGAGACGAAATCTAAAACAAAAATCCAGAAAATCACATTGTATGATTTTTAAATAATTAATTTGTACTTTATTGCATGACATAAGTATTTGATCACCTACCAACCAGTAAGAATTCCCGCTCTCACAGACCTGTTAGTTTTTCTTTAAGAAGCCCTCCTGTTCTCCACTCATTACCTCTATTAACTGCAACTGTTTGAACTTGTAACCTGTATAAACGACAACTGTCCACACACTCAATCAAACAGACTCCAACCTTTCCACAATGGCCAAGACCAAAGAGCTGTGTAAGGACATCAGGAATAAAATTGTAGACCTGCACAAGGCTGGGATGGGCTACAGGACAATAGGCAAGCAGCTTGGTGAGAGGGTAACAACTGTTGGCGCAATTATTAGAAAATGGAAGAAGTTCAAGATCGCGGTCAATCTCCCACGGATTGGGGCTCCATGCAAGATCTCACCTCGTGGGGCATCAATGATCATGAGGGATCAGCCAAGAACTTAACGGCAGGACCTGGTCAATGACCTGAAGAGAGCTGGGACCACAGTCTCAAAGAAAACTGTTAGTAACACACTATGCCGCCATGGATTAAAATCCTACAGAGCACGCAAGGTCCCCCTGCTCAAGCCAACGCATGTCCAGGCCTGTCTGAAGTTTGCCAATGACCATCTGGATGATCCAGAGGAAGAATGGGAGAAGGTCATGGGATTTGATGAGACAAAAATAGAGCTTTTTGGTCTAAACTCCACTCGCCGTGTTTGGAGGAAGAAGATGGATGAGTACAACCCCAAGAACACCATCCCAACCGTGACGCATGGAAGTGGAAACATCGTTCTTTGGGGATGCTTTTCTGTATGTCTGATCCGTTTATTATATTAATGGATAGAATATGTTTTATTTCTAACAGACATTTAAAAGTAACTCAAACTTTTGAACGGCAGTGTACATAATAGTAACTATTGTAGTGGGAAACACTACATTCCTTGTTTTACTATGTTTCTCTCCCATCTGACATACTTTACTTTTTTGGGTAGAGCCAAGGGTGCAGTTCACAAAAGCTGTGATGAAGGCTTTGGGTCACTACATACACTTTCCATGAATATAACTGGAAAAAAGGGAGATTGATAAAGGGCCTTTCTTCAGATTGATATTACCTTTAGAGACCAAGCATTCGGTATTAAGTTTGCTTTAATAAATAGACAAAATAAGCATAAAAATTGGCACTCAAGTTCCTGTTTTTACTTATTTTATGTGCAGATAATGTAATCGATCAAAAAGAAATATGGACATAACTAATACATTGGCTTTAGGAGGATACTAGAAAAGTGTCATAGAACAACATTGAATGAAGATCTGGCAAATTGACCATATATGGATATGGCTAATAAATGCACGCTAGCTCTGGAATTGTAAACTTGCTGTATATGCTCTGGAATCACAGATTTTTTGGGAACTTGCAAGGATGCTATATTTCTTATTTAGTCTTCCTCTTATGACAAAGGTCAACATGTTTAGTTCCTATTTAATTGGTAATCCACATCATCTGAGTCATTGAGACAATTAGTCCTCTGACATGGAAGTGCTTTACTTCTCCATTAGTTTGCAAATGACAGATGCTTTTAGAGTGTGCACGTGCCTGCTCTCAGCCTGATATGAAGTGACACAAAGCTAGCTGTGTATGATTGGTCCACCATACAGTATTCTTTAAAGCTTCGTGACTGAGCCAGAATTTGATAATTCGACATTTCTATGACTGGTTAAACATGAAATATCAGGGATCTTATGCAAGTATCAAGTAAAGAAAAGTCTAAACACATCTTTTAAAATAAAGCAGGAGCAGCTCTGAGTGTGTTGCTATTAAACAACAAGACACCGCTATGTACCGTCTTCCAAATTCATCCTACTAAACAAACAATAAAACACTTGTTTCATACAAACACTTGTCCGCACCCCAGTCTGCAGCGTTTGCCCAGTAACAATGTGGCTGGCCCTTAGCCCTTATATTTCCACAGCAATAGCCTTGGTCGCTCCAGCCTTTTGACAGGCCATGCAATATCGCCCAGCCTACAACCAGGACCCAGCCACACAGCCTGGGTTATTGTCTCTCACACGGACGTGTATTCTTGTATTTTGTGAGGCAGGCCTCTGTGTCCAAATACTTAGCACAGGGAGTTATGAAAGACACATTATTTCCTTCCCCCGGCCAGTTCATTGTCTTAGATCTGGGAGAGGGTCAAGGGAGGCCAGCTACTGGGAATTACAGGGGAAGACTACGGCGATCAGCCTAACAGCTAGCATGTGGCCTAAAATATGTAGGATTTAAAGAGGGTTCTTATGGTAATTGTAATAGTTGGCTAGCTAAGATTAGATTGTTACTTTATTGCAAAATTATATTTCTCTCGCCCTTCATGTTCTTGTTTCTTACAGTTTATCTGGTGTTCAATAGGAAAATTGTTGTTCCAATAGGTTCTTTCTGCTACTAGCTCAGCTCAGTTTAGAATAGATGTTTATTCCATCGTAGGAATGACTCGTGTCATTTTACCTTGCCGAACCATTCCATGGGCCCTGTATCTTTTTCTTCTGTCAGTTTGCACACATCACACGCCACACACAGATCACACAGGAAGAACCAATATAAGCATAGTCACTTCTACTATGTCTTACTGTTTTTTCTAAAAACCCATCAGGAAGTTACTATTTCTCATAGACCAGACATCTTTATGCTCTCATAGTCATCTTTATGTGGTCATCTCTGTACTTTTGGTTGTCTTTTAGTTTTTGGTTTTCATGGAAAATCTCCATCCACACCCTATAATCACACACAGCCAAAAATAAAAATAGATTTTCCTGCTGTTATTACAACACAACCAAGACAGCAGTGAAGTCAGTGGAGTCCCATCTCTGGAATTCTTAATGTTGTCTTAACAGTAGAATTATGTTTTGTATAGTGCACTTCTATATTACAGTAGAGGCTCAGTGTAACTGTCCTTTTTAGATTCTACAGTGTCGTCCTACATCATTGAGTGTAGTTCAAAACTGAACTTTTCTGGGAATCTAAATGTTGCTAATCTTTGAGAAACAATCGTATCTCTCTCTCTTCCCCCCCCTTTCTCCCCCCCCTCTCTCTCTCCCCCGCTCTCTCTCTCCCTCTCTCTCCCCCCCTCCTTCCCTCCCTGTCATTTTCTCTCTCTCTTCAGTGCTGTATTGATAACTATGAGGAGATGGTGAAGATCCTGTTGAATCGCGGTGCAAGTGTTAACGCCCAGGACAATGAATTGTGGACACCGCTACACGCTGCTGCCACCTGTGGACATGCAGGACTGGTCAAGGTCCTTATACAACAGTAAGATATCCACGAATGTAAATATACTGTAGGTTGATATTACATTAAGGAAGTTTTGTATTGAATAGCCTTTAATACATTTAATTTACAACACATTTAAATTTGCAACTAACATATCTATAGGCTGACCGTTAAATAAAAAATTTAAGAAAATGAACAACATCAGCTCCATATGCATTTCTTTGTCAGTTCTGGCTTTTATTGTGGATAATATATTTTTTGCCCCTACAGTGGAGCAAACCTTTTAGCCGTGAACTCTGATGGCAACATGCCCTATGACCTTTGTGAAGACGATCCCACATTAGATATTATTGAGACCGCCATGGCCAATCGAGGTATGCATTTTATTATTATTATTTATTTTGTTAGTCAGCTCTTTCAGCGCCTACAGCCTCTGGGATAACCCTCAAACATGACCCTAACATACCAAAACAGATCATGTACTAGTAAACTCTTGAATGTTTTGTGATTGACACCTTAGAGAGCACCAGTGCTCAATGCATTCATAGGTCCAATCTTGAGGGAGCCAGATCCAGTAAACAAATCTGATATGTCAGATATGTCAGACAGGGCTGTGTGAAGGGCTGACAATACAACTGAATATAGAGAATCTTAGTGGAGGAATCCCATGTGACCCAGTTGGCACTTGTAATACCACTGTTGTGGGTTTCATTCTTGCGAAGATTCAGCACTAAAAGTAAAGTACCAAAATGTATGCAGTGACTAAGTTGCTTTGGATAAGGAACATGTAGGGATGTTGACAAAAAAACACATTGGGAAGATCTCAGTTGCATAATGCTCCTTTCTCCTCTCCTCTTTGGGGGAGAACGTTGGAGCGGAGGGGCCTCTGGCTTTCTCATCCAATAAATTAGGAAGGAGAGGAGGTGAGCGCAAATGAAGAGAATTAATTTGAGATCTTTCCAAAGAAACTATGTGAAGTCTGAAGTGCAGAGTAGGAAATGGATCTCAGTTACTATCTAATCAAAGGAGATCCTTCAGTGTTGCTGATTACTCCGTTACTAGTACCAGCATCTACAGTGAATCTAAGTGAATACTCTTCCATGAGGCATCCAAATCACAGTATTTACACTCATCCTATAGATGGTGTATCTATCCTCTTACAGTGAAGCAGAAAATATGAAGGATTTGATAAGCAACCCACTCTGACCGGAACTAGTGCAGTCTAGTCTAGGAGGATGTAGAGAATAATTGAGGCATGGAAGTGGTCTTGGTCTTAAAAAATGAAGTGACAATCTTTGGTTTGTGGCCCATTATGATTGGTCTTGGAGATGAAGAGCACATGCTCTTCATACATATTAATATGCTGGCCTAGATATGCAACTACCATATTATCTGTAACCATGCTTGAGAGAGTAATTTCAAATGAAACAGAGTGAAAGTGATGCCATTTAAATGCACGTGTGAGTGAGAACCGGGTGTGTCTGTCGGTCTCTGACTGTTTGCCTTTTTTTAACATGCCTGCCTCCGTGACTGACATGGCTTTTATCTGTGTGTGATTGACAGGCATCACCCAGGAGATGATCAATGAAACTCGAGCGTCTGTGGAGAGAAGGATGATGGGAGATATCCAGGAGTTGCTGACGGAAGGAGAGGACGTCAACCACCAGGACTCGCAAGGAGCTACACTGGTGAGATAAGATGGAAGAGGGAGGGATGACAACCAGCGGGAGCAGAAATGCTGTTGTCGTTGACAATCATAAATGATAGTTTACAATGCACGCTGAAGAGCCCACACAGATACATGCCAGATGTTTTATGAGGCGTCTGGGGCACTATCCATTTGATGTGATGATGCTCTCTCACAAGAATGCACCTGCCTCATTTCAGAGACTCATATATTATCTAGTGAAGAACACTAAACACGCATGAACTCCATAACATTCAAGCAGTTTGGAGACTTATGAAACATTTTGTAGGATACTGACATGAAGTCAGTTAGGCCTTGAAAAAAAAATGTGTGGGTCCCAACCGAAGTAAATTACATCTGTAGAATTTCTACTGTTCATGCGCTATAACAGAACATTTTATACGTTGCTGTGGGAATGTCTATGAAGCATACTGTACTGTGGTGTTTGTCACTTTCTAGTCTACTGCGAGGTAGTGGCATGTTTGGTGGGATTTAAGGTTTGATTTCAAACCCTAAATCTAAGGAAATTAGAATTACATGATCCAAAAAAACAACTTTAGTAAGCTTCTAGATTTTCTCCCCATTGCTGTTATTGTGGAAGCTTGTCATCCATGCTCTCTTATCTGTTTTTGACATCAGATAACAACCAAGAGGACCAACCCAGAAAGGATCTAGACCTTTGGAAACATCTTTGGTTATACAAGATAAATTCATACTAGTCTTATAATACAGATTAGCATGTTTCCATTATAATGCTGTATGCTTGAAAGGTTTGCCTTTTGCTGAAAGCTCAATCATTAATTTTTCATGTTTTGAGTGTAAATAAGAGAGGGTACTTATGATTAAGTAATCCTGGAGGAAGTTGGATCTCTCTAAAAATTAAATGAATGGCCACCTAAATAGCTTTCCATGTGATCCACATTGACAACTTGAACAAAAAACTTGCCCCTCTTCTACTCTCAAAGTTCTAATTAAACCCACTACTCAATTTGTAAATAGCTACATCCTGAAACAAATAATGTGTGCAAAAGAGGGTGAGTTCTGAGGTACAGGAATACTTTACATTTGTGTTTTATGTGAATACATTGAATATGCAGGGTGTCATAGAGGTGCGGAATCAAAGGCCTGCCGACTGCGTGGCTGTCAGATATCAAAACCTGTTGCCAGCTAAAGCCTTTTTAGTGCTGTTCTCTGTAGTTGCCAAATAAACATTATTAGTATCATAATTTTCCAATAAATATCCAAAGATGTTCGGCCATGTGCATTACACAATAAGCTCTGCACAAGGTTTTTGACCCTGCCCTAGATAAAAAAATAGAAAACCTTCCCAATTTTTCTTTGTGTAACATTTACAGATGTTTTTTTCAAACAATCCCTTAGTGGTTTACAGTATAGCCCTATTCGAATACCATTATGGCAGAATAATTGTGTATACAAGTTAATAAATTAATTACAGTGATTTACTACAGAGGGGCCAGGGAAAGACAAGGGAGGATCCTTTTGGCTGACTCCCCTGTCACCCAGCTGTAATCTTTAAGGCTCATTCTCAATACACTCCTCCCCAGACTTAACTGAGCAATGCAGCCTATTCAGGACTGCAAGAATTGAGCTGTTTGGAAAATATTACACATTATTTTACTGAGCTCTTATTTTTTTAATATTTTTTATTTAATCCTTATCCGATTCAAACTCATGTAAGACTTGCTCTTGACACTGTTACAAGGAAACTTGTGCTTGTCGAATGAAGATTAGTTTTTTCTCAATTTAGTGCCCATACAGAGCAGAATACATAAATCAACATATTCAAATCAGAACCTTTGGAAGCTAACTGCAATGTCAGCATTAGCATCCAACTGTGGCAGTTTACGGTAGATAGACTTTTAAGTACACCAGGAAGTTGTATTTCTGTTCTTGTTGGCAAGTTCTTTCTGTTGATGTTGCTTATACACTGTCAGTACTGATCATTTTGATCTCCTTCCCTGTCTCCCGAGCAGCTACACATCGCAGCAGCGAATGGCTACGTCCAGGCTGCTGAGCTTCTGCTGGAGGGTGGAGCCAGAATGGACCTGAGAGACAGTGATGGATGGGAACCTCTCCACGCTGCAGCCTGCTGGGGGCAGGTAAGGGCAGGGAAACACAAACACATGGTTGTGTTTATTCTTTCAGGAAAAAAGACAGCTGAACAGATCACAAACAAATACATACACACTAAGCATGAGCATGATCGTGAATCAGCCAAGTTAAACACACATAGATACTTTTCATTGTTTCAGATGCATATTGCCGAGCTGTTGGTTTCTCACGGTGCCAGTCTCAATGCCAAGACCTACTTGGAAGAGACACCAATTGGTAAGTCAGAGCTCATGATTCTATGCAGTCCTCTGTTGTTCTGTTTGTCTTGCAAATCACTTGCCCTGCCAGGATAGTGGGTTTCATTCCTTGCACCACGGCTATGTGAAATGTATGCACAAATTACTATTTCCCTTTGGATTA
Organism: Esox niger; assembly: GCA_016801105.1. Taxonomy (NCBI): domain Eukaryota; kingdom Metazoa; phylum Chordata; class Actinopteri; order Esociformes; family Esocidae; genus Esox; species Esox niger. The sequence continues at coordinate 52,581 of JACXGJ010001225.1, forward strand.
TTTGAATATCATTATTTGCAATATTTTCACTATTATTGTTGTTATTTATATATTGTAGGTATTTAGGAGTAGGAGTGATTTTAGGAAACATTGTTTTTCCAAGCTCTGTTCCAACCTGTTGTTTATAACTTGGAATTAGAAAATAATGCTTAACTCTATATTGCTGCACATGCAAGGGCTAAAACCATTTAGTAACCCACCTGACCTCCCCAGTGTAGTAGTTGTTTGGATGAAATTTCACTGGTCAGTGATAACTTTTACCTTTGTGACCTGTAGACCTGTGTGAGGATGAGGAGTTTCGAGCCATTCTGCTGGACCTGAAACATAAACACGACAGCATCATGAAGTCTCAGCTCAAGCACAAAACATCCCTGTGCAGGAGGACCTCTAGCGCAGGCAGCCGTGGGTATGTACAGACCCCTGATGGACAGCAATGGAACTGCACGCAGACTTCTAATGCTTTTTGCACAGCCCCGCACAAAGCAAAAGATTGAATAGCTACATTTTCTGATTAATGATTTCAGGTTTCAAGGACAATGTCACCATTGCATTAAAAATGTATGTTAGGTGGTTTCCCACTCTGAAAATAGTCTATGGGGCAGCTCAAACTATAATTGGTAATGTAGTTCTATAAAGAACCATTAAAAACATACAGCCAATTGTAGTCTACCCTACCTTAACATAAAAATTACATCAAATCAAACTTGGTGTAGGTTATATCTAATTTCATTTTAATTTTTTAAGATAATGCTTTAAAGAGGGAAAAGATTAAGGAGAGTTTTTGTGGAATGATCAGTGGGCTGGATTCAAACCCATAGTGCATCAGTACATGTGGTCCAGATTGAGTGGCATAGACCACCCTGGGTCACAAATTTTTTGAGCAACATTCCTGCATTGCTTTTATCAGGGTTTGTATTAACTAATAAAAAAATACTGAGTACAGTTTCCTGACTACTCTCTTTTAAGTGGATCGCAAGAGCTAAAAGGTGCATACTGTGGGTCTTTATGACTACAGTAATGTGAAAGATGTAAGTACACCCCCTGTAAAGATGTCTCTTTTATTTGGACATTTCAATATGTAATCTTGACTTCAACACTATGGACAGAAATAGATAACCTAATTTAACAAATTATACTGAAAGATTATACTTTGCTAAAATCATGTATGTAGATTGCCAGGGGTCTGGTATTTCCTCCATTTGTAGGTGATCTGTCAGACAGTTGAATGCTGTACTATGAATTGCTTAGAAATGCTTTTGTAACCCCTGCCAGAAAGATGGGCATTTATACTCTTTCTTCTGAGTGCATTGAATAAGTATTTTGATCTTAGTATCTTGATATGGTTAAAAACAAACCAGACCAAGTTTCTAATCTTCATGGAAGGCAGGACCCTCCCAAGTAATTATGCCCATGTTTTGGTGCAATTCCAACTTTTGCCCTAGGCTACATTTACCAAGGCAGCTCAGATCTGATGAAGTAACTTTGACCAATGAGACAAGCTGTTTTGCCCAAATTACAAATGTTGTAAAAGCTGCCAGGGTAACCTATCTTTTAGGCAAAATTTGTGTTATATCTTAGATACGTTTGAGCTAATTCATCATGACATCTATCACATCACATTACAATATGCAATGTCAGATACAGCTCCAGAAAAAGGAAAAAAAAAGGTGCAGTGGTCTCTTATTTTTTTCCAGAGCTGTATACAGTGACACAGATGTATAGATGTTTCATGGCATGATAGCTTTTCTACAATATTTAAGGTAAGAAATAAATTGTCAGGTATGGTGTTTTACAAGAAACATTCTCATGGTTGGGCAAAGTGAACTATTGTTTGAACTTACCCCAGAGCTTGTGGCTCATTTTGCCCCACAGAAACCACTTAGGAATAAAGTGTCTAGCTTAAGAATTGAGGACTTAGCTTTCATAAACATTGCACATATTTTTATACAATAGCAACTCACCAACATGTATGATGTAAATTTTTTTAACTTGGATAAATGGACTTTTATGTAACAGTCATTATACAGTGGGACACAAAGTATTTAGTGGGACACAAAGTATTTAGTCATCCACCAATTGTGCAAGTTCCCCCCCTTAAAAAGATGAGAGGCCTGTAATTTTCATAATAGGTACACTTCAACTATGAGAGAATCAAATTTTTTATGAATTTATTGGTAAATTCCTCAGTAAAATAAGTATTTGGTCACCTACAAACAAGCAAGATTTCTGGCTCTCACAAACCTGTAACTTCTTTAAGAGACTCCTCTGTCCTCCACTCGTTACCTGTATTAATGGCACCTGTTTGAACTTGTTATCAGTATAAAAGACAACGGTCCACAACCTCAAACAGCCACACTTGAAACTCCACTATGGCCCAGACCACAGAGCTGTCAAAGGACACCAGAAACAATTGTAGACCTGCACCAGGCTGGGATTACTGAATCTGCAATAGGTAATCAGCTTGGTGTGAAGAAATCAACTGTGGGAGCAATTATAAGAAAATGGAAGACTTACAAGACCACTGATAATCTCCCTCGATCCGGGGCTCCACGCAAGATCTCACCCCCTGGGGTCAAAATGATCACAAGAACCACACAGGGGGACCTAGTGAATGACCTGCAGAGAGCTGGGACCAAAGTAACAAAGGCTACCATCCGTAACACACTACGCCGCCAGGGACTCAAATCCTGCAGTGCCAGACGTGTCCCCCTGCTTAAGCCAGTACATGTCCGGGCCCGTCTGAGGTTTGCTAGAGAGCATTTGGATGATCCAGAAGAGGATTGGGAGAATGTCAGATGAAACCAAAATATAACTTTTTGGTAAAAACTCAACTCATCGTGTTTGGAGGAGAAAGAATGCATCCAAAGAACACCATACCTACTGTGAAGCATGGGGGTGGAAACATCATGCTTTGGGGCTGTTTTTCTGCAAAGGGACCAGGACGTCTGATCCGTGTAAAGGAAAGAATGAATGGGGCCATGTATCGTGAGATTTTGAGTGAAAACCTTCTTCCATCAGCAAGGGCATTGAAGATGTAACGTGACTGGGTCTTTCAGCATGACAATGATCCCAAACACACCACCCGGGCAACGAAAGAGTGGCTTTGTAAGAAGCATTTCAAGGTCCTGGAGTGGCCTGGCTAGTCACCAGATCTCAACCCCATAGAAAATCTTTGGAGGGAGTTGAAAGTCCGTGTTGCCCAGAGACAGCCCCAAAACATCACTGCTCTAGAGGAGATCTGCATGGAGGAATGGGCCAAAATACCAGCAACAGTGTGTGAAAACCTTGTGAAGACTTACAGAAAATGTTTGACCACTGTCATTGCCAACAAAGCGTATATAACAAAGTATTGAGATGAACTTTTGTTACTGACTAAATACTTATTTTCCACCATAATTTTCCAATTAAAATCCTACAATGTGATTCTCTGGATTTCTTCTTCTCATTTTGTCTCTCATAGTTGAAGTGTGCCTATGTTGAAAATTACAGGCCAAGTGGGAGAAATTGCACAATTGGTGGCTGACTAAATACTTTTTTGCCCCACTGTATCAAATTATAATTTGGATGTACAATATCATAAAACATTTTGGCGGTAAACAAAAAAAAGTTCCCAGTTGCATTTCTTCATCACTTCCCTTTTGAAATGATGGGTTCTCCCTGAATATATCATCAAATGGCAAAAATTGTGTACAGTTTTCTAGATACCGGGGGTGTGTCAACATACTCATGATCTCATCTATCCCCACTTTCTGCCAACTCCTTCTGTATGTATATGTGAATGTGTGCTTTTCTTGTAGGAAAGTGGTTCGGAGAGCCAGCCTGTCTGACAGACACAACCTTCGTGTGAAGGAGTACGAAACAGAGGCCATCGTGTGGAGAGGAGGAAGGGAAGGAGGGAGGGAAGAGAAAGAGATCGACCAGGAGAACAACCATCCCGGCAATACAACTGTTACTGTGGTCAGTGTGGATCAATGTTTCCCACGTCTATTAAAAGTCATAATCTTGTAGTGACACTTTTTTTGGTTACGTATTTCAGCACTTTGGATGTGAAATTATTCAACTATGGGTTTAGAGTGAAGACTGTCTGTGTTATTTGGGGAATATTTTCATCTAATTGGTTTTAAATTGAAAATGCACTTAATTTTGTCATACTCTTAGAGATTATTTCAGTACTTTTGTACAATAATCCCCAAGAAAGTGTTATTATAAACATACATTACTAGTTTAATAACTCTTGCTCCAAGCATTTCCCTCCTTTTTAAATTCTGTAATTTTCTTGGTGGAATAAAAACAGATCAGTTCTGCTCACTAGATCACATTTATAGAGAGACATGGACAGCATGCAAAAAACATCACCGCTGAGCCATGTGTGCCTCATTTTTCTGACAGCTTTACACATTTCCTTTACACAAGCTAGGCATTGCACTTACCAAATTGACCCTGGTTGTTTGAGCAGTAGTATCTTTCCGTCCAACTTCCTCTGCAACAGGATACGATGACCAATAAGCAGAGTCTTATTGGTCATGTGAGTAGTTTGTGGTCATCTCAATGCAGTTCTGTATATTTCTTTGTATTTTTACATATCTCACTTACTAATAACCTGTACGTCGCCATGTATCTTGTAAAAAGTTAGTACTATTACCAGCTACACATGCATGTAATGTTACTTTGCATTAGCTGCAAATGTAGCTATTTATACAATTATGCAACACATTTTCTGGATGAATATGAGTTCAGCTCTGATATATAGTACAGCTCAGATATGGGGGTACTTATCGTTGTGCCATTTTTCATACAGGACGTGGATTCTCTTAAGTGTTATTCATAATAAGATCTGTGGCTTCAGCTAAACTGTCGAAATCAGTATTTCCTTTAGTTATTGTCCGTTATTGCGGTTCATATCTTGATGAGATACTACTACTTGGTTGAGTTTCTTTAGGTATGCAATAATTGCCTTTAATCTGTGACCTGTTCACGTCACTTGACACTAGTTATCGTTTGTGTAGATTCTCTACCAGGCCTGAAGCAATATTCAGTTATTGCTTGTATTGGTCCTTTTTTTTGTCAATCAGTTTTATTTTAGAAATCCCATTTTACATCAGCAATTGTCATAAAGGGCTTTTACAGACACCCTGACTGAAACCTGTTGTTAAATGGAAGTTCATTCCACAGTAGTGGAGCTCTGTGGGAGAAAGCAGCTGTTTCTCCCTCTCCACTTCATAAGACAAAAATTGAATTTTGTCTCATGAGGTGGAGAGGGAGCAATTTAATATTTTAAACATAGGTGGACCAAGCACAGGAGGTACAGTGAATATAAAAAGTCTACATACCCCTATTAAAATGCAATTTTTTTATGTTAAAGAAGAAATCATGTCAGAGCTTTTTCCACTTTCATTGTCACATATGATATGAAAATGTCTACTGAAAAACAAACTTAAAATCTTTGAAGGGGGAAAAATAAAAACCTTACGATAACCTGGTTGCATAAGTGTGCACACCCTCTTATAACTGGGGGATGTGGCTGTGTTCAGAATTAACCAATCACATTCAAACTCATGTTAAATAGGGTCATTACACACCTGCCATCATTAAATGTGACTCTGATTAATCACAAATAAAGTTCAGCTGTTCTAGATGCATCACAGAGCAAAAGCCATGGTCTGCGAAGAACTTCTAAAGCATCAGAGGGATCTCATTGTTGAAAGATATCAGTCAGGAAAAGGGTTTAACATTATTTCCAAAGCATTAGATATACCGTGGAACACAGTGAAGACAGTCATCATCAAGTGGAGAAAATATGGCACAACAGAGACATTACCAAGAACTGGACGTCCCTCGAAATTTGATGAAAATACAAGAAAAAATGTCTGTGGAGGGAGGAGCTAATTTCTTGGTGCGTATTTCGTTTTTACACGGCGTGCACAATTATTAGGCAATTCGTATTTCTAAAGATGTATTTAGTTGTTGAATCACAATGCCTTATGTCAATCCAAAATATAATTTAACCTAAATCCTGAATGTTAAACAAAGCGAAAGTTTGTTTTGATCTTTCTCAGGGGAATACATATGAATGCAGAAATTATTGGTGTACAGAATTGTTAGGCAAGTTATTAAAATAAATATGAATACATTAAAAAAAATTAAGTGTTACAAATAAGTAACACTAAATGACAATTAATTGACACTTTTGTCTTTTCCAAAATATCCAGTGACCAATATAACCACCTTATTTTCAATAACTGCCATGAGCCAGCAAGGGCCCACAAATTCTCAATAGAATTAAATTAGGACAGGAAGGAGGCCATGTCATTATTCGGGCATCTTTGTGGCCTTTGTTGGCTAGCTAAGCAGTTGGAGTACTTGGATGCAGATGATGGGACATCGTCCTGCATGAAGATCATGGCCTTGAATGCTGAGGACTTCTTGCAATACCACGGTTGGAAGAATGCATTTTCCCTTAAACTGGCATAGGTTTGGGAGTTGAGTTTCAGTCCACCTTCAACCCAAAAAAGTTCAACTACCTCATCCTTAATGATAGCAGCCCATACCAGTACCCTGGCTGGTGCCTGACTGAAGTGGTGCTGTGTGTTCATTAGTGATCCAGCCACGGGCCCATTCATCTGGTCCATCAAGAGCCACTGTAATTTCATCTGTCCATAAAATCTTTGAAAAATCTGTCTACAGATATTTCTTTGCCCAATCTATACAGTACATTATTCAGTAGTGGTCATGTTTCAGCCTTCTTGACCTTGGCCCTCTCTGACTACTTGAAACCTTGTACGTCTGGACACTCCAGGTAGGTTGCAGTTCCGGAATATGGTGGCACTGTAGGATAATGGGTTCCTGGTAGCTTCACGTTTGATTCTTCTCAAGTCTTTTGCAGTTCATTTTAGTGTTCTCCATGCGTTTTTTGCACCCCAGTTGACTATTTACAACAAAACCTTTGATTGTCCGGTGGTCATGCCTCAATAGTTTAGCTATTTCCAGAGTGTTTTTTGACTTTTCAGTGTCAGTTAATCCTCCTTTTTGGCCCGTTTTACCTGAGCAAATGAAACCGCCTAATAATTATGCACACCTTGATTTTGGTGTTATTCACTGTTGCCACACCCTCCCTCATTACACCAATTAATCTTACCTGAAAATGATTCAATCCAATGAGCATTCAAGTTTGTGGTTTGGATTTGGAGAATTTTCATAGAAATAATGATACAATCAGAATACTCACTTGCTTATTAATTGTGCACGCAATGAAGTGGTGCAGCCACATCTAAGTTAGTACACAAGGTTTTGTTAACATTTTTGGTTAGTGTTAACAGTGTTAGAAATCAGCTGTCGTATAGTGGGAAATAATAACGTGCATACCCGGTTGTCAAGGGAGAGAGTAATTCAATTGTTTATTGCAGAGGTCGGTAGTCTATTAGCTCATGATGTTACAGGCTCAATCTATTCTCTACTCTTCTCAGTCTCTTATCACTGTAATCCTGGTCCCAAGCTGTTAAATACATTGAGGGGCATGTTTACCTAGCAAAGCCAAGACAGTAACCCCCATGCCAACTGGTCAATGTAAACATTCCTGTGGTTACCAGAGCACAACCTACAGGGAGAATCTAAACAGAGATGTTACCTGTTATTCTCATTATTTAGGCACATTCACTTCTAATGAAACGTACATTCATATTGTAGTTGTTAATGCTCAGATCCCACAACAGATTTATTTAGTTTATCACCTTGTTGGAAGTGTGGAAGAGCATCAGAAAATGTTTGGATTGGCCTAGAGTTTTTACTACAGCTTTTAAATGTCCTTGTTTGTGGTGCAAATTGGTTACTTGTCAATTACGGCTTCAAAGGCCTATTGGAGAGAGTGATCGGACTTTTCCATATGAATATTGAAATGTCAAAAAGATTGAATATATTTGGCCGTGACTACAAGGTTTGATGAGAACTCAGTGAGGCGTGGGGGATAAATAGTAGATATGAAAATGATTGAGTGGCCTGCATAGCATTTATGACTTAAACTTCAAAAGACAGAAACACAGTGATTATTTTTTTTTTACTGCAAATTGATCTAGAGTTATAAATACACTGCACAAAATTAGGGGAACACTAAAATCACACATCAGGTCTCAATGAATGAAATGTATTAAATATCAAAATCTTTACTCTGCATTGTGTAGTTTGTTGAGAACAAAATGATGTGTCAACGGAAACCAAAGTCACCAACTGACTGAGGGCTGGATTCAAACTCTCACCAAAAATCTAAGTAAACAATTGAAATCACAGGCTGTTCCAACTTGTGTGAATTTCATTGTGGCAACTCATAATGTGACCCAGTAGTGTGTCCCGCACATGCCTGTATGCATTCCCAACAACATCTGGGCATGCTCATGATGAGGCAGCAGATGGTGTCCTGGGGATCTCCTCCCAGACCTGGATCAGGGCATCAGTGAGCTCCTGGACAGTCTGCGGCGCTACTTTGGCAGAGTTGAATGCACCGATAACATCCCAGAGGAAAATAGGGGCCAGTCAATGGCATCAGTGCCTTCCTCATCCAGGAACTGCCTACACATTCTGGCCACATGAGGCCGGGCATTGTCCTGCATCAGGAGAAACCCAGGGCCCACTGCACCAGTTTAAGGTCTGATGATGGGTCTGAGGATGTCATCCCGGTACCTAACGACAGTCAGGGTAACATTGCCTAGCACCTAGAGGTCTGTGTGACCCTTAAAGGATTTGCCTCCACAGACCACTGACCCACCGCCAAACTGGTCATCCTGGATGATGTTGCAGGCAGCATAACGTTCACCTTGGCGTCTCCAGACTCTTTCCCATCTGTCACATGCTCAGTTTGAACCTGCTGTCATCTGAGAAGAGAACGGGGTGCCGCTGGCAGTCCTGCCAATTCTGGTCTTCTCAGGCGAATACCAATCGAGCTGCACAGTGCTGGGCTGTGAGCACAGGTCCCACTAGAGGATGTCCGGTCCTCATACCACCCTCATGGAGTCTGTTTCTGACAGGTCAGACACATGCACACCAGTAGCCCGCTGAAGGTCATTTGTGTAGGGCTCTGGCAGTGTTCCTCCTGATTCTCCGAACAAAAAGGAGCAGATCACAGTCCTGCTGCTGGATTGATGCCCTTCTATGGCCCTGACCAGCTCTCCTTGTGGAACTGCCTTGTATCTCTTCCATGCTCTTGAGACTACTGAGAGACACAGCAAACGTTCATGCGATTGCTTATATGGATGCGCTGTCCTGGAGGAGCTGGACAACCTTTGCAACCTGAATGGGCTGTAGGTACTGCCTCATGCTACCAGTAGTGACAAGGACTTAAGCAGAATGCAAAACTAGAGAAGAAACAGTCAGGTAAGGAACTGCAAAACCATTTCCTTTTGGGGGGTTGCCTTGCAGCTGCCTCTCCAGTGTACCTGTTGTCACTTTCATTTGCACCCAAACAGCTGACATTGATTCACTATCACTTATGCTTCCTTACTGGATCAATTAATAGCCCATAAGGTTTATTGACTTGGTGTTATACGTGTTCCCTTAATTGTATTTGCCGGACTGTGTAAGCGGTGCCGGATAAGAAGAGCGAATGTCTCTTACTGAATGAGTTAGTCTGACTGACTGTGTACCCCTTGTTAAATTGTGAAGTGGTTAGCGAAGCGGACATGCGAAGTACACATTATGAATTATTCCATATAGACGTAAACTTTGCTGGTTAAAACCTTCAGTATCTAAATTATAGTAAGTCTTAAATTAAACAGTTTATGGTTATATTGTGACATCCGTGCAACACATTTGCTGGCAAAAACATAGTTACATTATAGTAAGCCTTAACTAAAACTGTATACGGTCATATTGCAACTGTTTCTGGCATGCAAAAAGTTCATCTTCAGTCTCGCTAGAAATTGGTAATTTCTTAGCTTATTCCTAGAATAGTAGATAGTAGTAAGCCAATTAATGGCTAATAAGCTGTTAAAACGGCCAGTGGCAAAAGCCATACAGTTCATAGATGCTATGCAGGAAGTAAATTTTATAAGAAATGTTAGTCAGTTTAACACAATGCTCAATGAGTTCTTGCGACTGCTGAAACATGTAATTCCTCAGCGTAGTGGTTAAAGACAGTTCAAATCTATTCCGAGAGCAACGACATATAGTAATTTTTTTGTGGGCCACAATAAAACTATGTTATGCAGTATAGCGACTGTTTCTGATTTGTTCCACCATTCTCTTGTCTTTTCACTTGATGAAAAAGTTAGTTATCCTTACCTTTTTTGATAGTAATTGTATCAGTGTCATTCACAAATGAAAAAATACGTTCTTATGACATGAAATGAAATTGCTTTGGTAGACTCGTTAGCAATTGCTCAATTCTTGACTATTCCAGTAAGTTAGTAGATACTGGTAAGGCCAATTACTGGCTAATACGCTGTTAAAACAGCCAGTGGCAAACACCATACAGTTCATAGACGCTATTTGTGGTGGAGGTCAACTTAATAAGAAACGTTAGTCAGTTTAACTGTATCAATATCATTCACAAATGGCCAATTATCTGTTGAAACAGCAATTGGCAAAAGAAGAGTTTTTAAGGATTGATACAAAAGGCTATACTGACAGCCATCAAATGTTCAGCCTGGGTGTAGTGGTTAATGACACATCTTTCCACGTGGGCCAACCGGTTTCAAATCTCGAGAGGGCAACACTTTGTATTGCAGGCTGAACTAGGCTTGCCTGATTTCTTGTTTTAGTAGGGTATGTGATGACCACTTACCGACAGTTCCACATATGTGCGGGTGCACAGACACAGCCAGTTACGTTTCTCCAACTTTACTTTTTAGCTTGATACTTCGAACGATGGGTGCAGGATGTTGTTGCTTGCCTCTAATGGCAAAATGCACACAATATTTATTTAAAAAAAAATTATGAACATTTTCTGTTTTTCTGTGGCGATGCCTTACAATTTAAAAACAGAGAAAAGAATCACCGCTGTTGTTACGTAATGAGAGAACCAGTGCCTTTATCCTATGGTGAAACATTTACATCCTGATGGAAGTGATGTCTTCCAGGATTACAATGTCCCTATACGTTGGGCCGGTTATATGTTATTCAGAGTAGGCTCTCATATCCATGCCCTGTTGAGAGGGAAAACACATCCCTCGTTGACTATTTGAGACATACTGACCGGCTTCAGTGAATTACACTTGTTATGCCGTTGCTGCGTAGTTGGTTGCACCAACAGTGATACAAAAAACACTTATCTGAAATGTGTTCCTCTGCCATGTCCAAAACTGAGATCCTGATAAAAGGGCTTTGTGGAGACGAGCCATGCGTAGGGAAGAACACACTTATGTTAGTGGAAAACATTTAGGTAAGCTTACTTAGGTAATGCTGTGTCTGATTAACAATTATATGCTACTGCCAGATATCTCTAAATACCATCCCTGTGTTTAGGTTGCTCAAAACTCATTGCTACTTAAGCCTAATCTGTTAATGCATCCTGCTTGCTGTGGAAATTCCTATATGATTAGAAATAAAAGGACAATATCTTATGAAGTCACTAGTCATTTCACATAGACAAATGTTACAGTGTTGTTATTGGTGATTCCATCTTGGCATTTCGTTTTGCACCTTGTACTTTTGTTGTCTTGTTCTACTGCTGTCAGTGTAACCTACTCAAAGTATTAGCTGCATACTGATCTGTTAAACAGTGCAAACGTATCTAGCTAGGTTGTCAGAGCACGTTGCTATCAGTAGTTTGCATACTATTTGTAGATCTGGAATGCAAAGTAAACAGTTTCACTGGTAATTTGAGGAGATACAATAAGTTCGGAATAGATATTCCGGGTAGGACAACTCTGGCCATAAAATGTTGTTTTTATCTTGCGTGTTCTATGGCAAGCATACTGGACATACAGTGGGGAGAACAAGTATTTGATACACTGCTGATTTGCAGGTTTTCCTACTTACAAAGCATGTAGAGGTCTGTAATTTTTATCATAGGTACACTTCAACTGTGAGAGACGGAATCAATTTTTTTTAAAAATAATTAATTTGCATTTTATTGCATGACATAAGTATTTTAACACCTACCAACCAGTAAGAACTCCGGCTCTCCCAGAGCTATTTTTCTTTAAGAAGCTCTCCTGTTCTCCACTCTTTACCTGTATTAACTGCAACTGTTTGAACTTGTTTCCTATATGAAAGACATCTGTCCACACACTCAATCAAACAGACTCCAACGTCTCCACAATGGCCAAGACCAGAGAGCTGTGTAAGGACATCAGGGATACAATTGTAGACCTGCAGAAGGGCTACAGGACAACAGACAAGCAGCTTGGTGAGAAGGCAACAACTGTTGGCGCAATTATTAGAAAATGGAAGAAGTTCAAGATGACTGTCAATTTCCCTCAGTCTGGGGCTTCATGCCAGATCTCACCTCGTGGGGCATCAATGATAATGAGGAAGGTGAGGGATCAGCCCAGAACTACACAGCAGGACCTGGTCAATGACCTGAAGAGAACTGGGACCACAGTCTCAAAGAAAACTGTTAGTAACACACTATGCCGTCATGGATTAAAATCCTGCAACACATGCAAGGTCCCCATGCCTAAGCCAGCGCATGTCCAGGCCTGTCTGAAGTTTGCCAATGACCATCTGGATGATCCAGAGGAGGAATGGGAGGTCATGTGGTCTGTTGAGACAATGATAGAGCTTTTTGGTCTGAACTCCACTCGCTGTGTTTGGAGGAAGGAGTGCAACTCCAAGAACACCATGCCAATCGTGAAGCAAGGAGGTGGAAACATCATTCTTTGGGGATGCTTTTCTGCAAAGGGGACTGGATGACTGCACCGTATTGAGGGGAGGATGGATGGGGCCATGCATCGCAAGATCTTGGCCAACAACCTCCTTCAATCAGTAAGAGCATTGAATCTGGGTCGTGGCTGGGTCTTCCAGCATGGCAACGACCTGAAACAAACAGCCAGGGCAACTAAGGAGTGGCTCCGTAAGAAGCATATCAAGGTCCTGGAGTGGCCTAGCCAGTCTCCAGACCTGAACCCAATAGAAAATCTTTGGAGGGAACTGAAAGTCCGTATTGCCCAGTGACAGCCCCGAAATCTGAAGGATCTGGAGAAGGTCTGTATGGAGGAGTGGGCCAAAATCCCTGCTGCAGTGTGTGCAAACCTGGTCAAGAACTACAGGAAATGTATGATCTCTGTAATTGCAAACAAAGGTTTCTGTACCAAATATTAAGTACTGCATTTTTTCTGATGTATCAAATACTTATGTCATGCAATAAAATGCAAATTAATTATAAAAAAAATCATACAATGTGGTTTTCTGGATTTTTGATTCTGTCTCTCACAGTTGAAGTTCACCTATGGTAAAAATTACAGACTTCTACATACTTTGTAAGTAGGAAAACCTCCAAATATAGCAGGGTATCAAATACATGTACTCCCCACTGTATTTTGACTTTTGCACATTTTGGCTCATTTATGAACTGATTTAATTCTGGTGATTCTCTATTTTTGTTGTTTGTACTGCTGTTTTACAAGCATCTTTATTCAGCATGAGACAACGATTTTAACCTTCCATAGTTCTTTCCTTTCTCTCTCCAATGAATACAGAATGAACACAATCTTTATGCCACATGGGAGGCGGCCAGTGGTCATAATCAGCCATTACACAATAAAATACCCTCCAAAAAGAAAGGGTTAGGGTTGTGTGGTATGTTCCAATCTATTGTCAATGGTCCTATCCATCAAGCCTATAACAGTCACATGTGCAACTCCTAGCAGGAGGTATGGACAGGATGTGTGGGGCCCATCAGTATCAGGCAACACGTCCTATCTATGGTCCGTGGTAGTCAGCACATCTGTATTGTGTTAAGTTTCTCAAGCAAGCAAGCAAGTTTATTTATATAGCACAATTCATACATAGAAGCAATTCAATGTGCTTTACAGTGAAAATTGAAATAATGCAATAAAATCTGAAACAGTTTACACAGAGGTTATTCCTCTGATAGCACCAGAACTTGCATTACAATTGGTAAAATATAGCAGGATGTACATTTAATAACACAATAAATTAAGAAGAGAAATATAAAAACAGCATAAATAATAAAACATAGGATAATAGAATTGAGATAAAATATAAAACAGAAAGCTAGAAGAACTATAAAACAGAATAATAAAATAGAAATAGAATATAAAACAAAGGAAGCTAGAAAAACTGTAATACTAAACAGTGCTGTTATAAAAACAGGCTCACAGTGGGGTTGCGTTTGAGAGCTCAGTCATAGGCACTCAAGCCTATTTCTTCTCACAGCTGAACATATCTGAACTGTATTCTGGCCCGGAAGTAAAACCACAAATATGATTACACACCCCCAATACAAATACTCCCCCCCCAATAACGCAAACCGTAACCCCTAATATAATTAAGCCCCCCCAATACAGTTACTCCCTCACCAAATATGTATACACTCCTTCCATTACAAAATGACAACATCCTTGTGGATTAAGTTCTTGTGGCAATCTCCTCACATCAGCACGTTTTATGTGCAATCCATAGTTTGAAAGCCAAACAAGTGTCTTGTTCCAAATAAATATTTTATCAGACATTGACGAGTAGTATTTCCTTCTGAAAAGCACTGCTTCCTTCAAGTGCATTTTTAATTGGCAGATGAGCATGATATAAAGTGACAGGTATTGATGGAAGAGGGGTTTCTGAATTGAGCAGCCTTATAGCCTGAGGAAAGAAACTGTCCTGTAGCCTGTTTGTTTTGGACTGAATACTCCTGTACCTTCTGCCTGACGGCAGCCTGGTAAACAGTCCATGGCTTGGGTGGCTGGGATCTGTAATGATCACAAAGTCAATGATCTTTTATAGGCTGTCTCTATAGGCTGACTCGTCTTTGTCAGAGATCAGGCCTATGATGGCGGTGTTGTCAGCAAACTTAATGATGATGTTGGAAACATGGGTTGCCAGGCAGTCGTGGGTGAAGAGAGCGTACAGGAGCGGATTCAACACACAGCCCTGGGGTGAGCCAGTACTGAGAGTCAGTGAGGAGGAGGTGGTGTTGCCCATCCAGAAGTTCAGGATCCATCTATGTACCGTTCACCCAGAGATAGACTGCATCCAATCAGTGACGAAAATCTTGTACCTACTCTTTCTTTTTTGAGTTAATGTGGTCATTTTGTGGTAGGGATGTGTGTCAATATTAGGTGGGTGAGGAATTGTATGGGGGGGAGGTTAGTCGTATTAGGTAGGAGTGTGTTTATTTTGGTGGGGGGGGTATTTGTATTGGATGCATGTAATTTTATTAGTGGTTATGTTTGGGTAATTGAGGGAGTGTTTGTATTGTGGGCTTATTGTATAATTGTAATAGTGGTTGTTTTTTGCGCTTCCGGGCCACCGTAGATCTTAGAATTTTTTTTTAATTTGGAAACTGAGCAGCAATATGCCTGTTACTGTTTGCTAGACATTATTTTATTATTTATGAAACATAAAGCATACTGTGTTTTATGATGTAAAGGGGTGTTGGCTGGCGAATTAGTGTCTGGTTTTAGGTTTATTGCCAAGTAAGTTTCATAACAACCAATGAATTTGTTATGGCCTGTTGGTGCAGCAATTTATACTCAAGGAATAAGGGAAATAAAAACCAACAAGAACTGTGGACTGAGCATAAAAACAGTAGACTGAGCATTAGAAAATGTAATTAAAAAAGGATAGAGCAAGATGTGTCCAGTTGAGGGTTGCGTGTCCAAGTGGGCTATAGTCAGTTTGGTTCCGGGGGCCAATAACTGTCGTATTGGTGAAATAACAAGTGAACTTGAGGCCATTCCTAATTTAATTGTGCTTTTAAGGCTGCATATTGTCAGAGCAGCGGCATATGTTTGGGGTGGGACAGTCATTAGTGTAACAGTTAATTACAGAGACCAACACAGAGTGGTGTCATGACAGTTGTTCTGATTTTTACATTGCAGAGGTTCAATCTTATATTCTTTCCTAACTGTACAGGTGACGACATCAGCACTTGTAAAAAATTTCATACAAAGAATTGTTGTTGCCATGATGTAGCATAGAGAATTTAAGGTTGCATACAGACCTATCCAGGAATCATTGGTAATCGTAGAATGTCGGTTGCCCGGACAACTTGGTGAATGCAGGTGCATGTTACTATTGGTGGCTTTGCTTACTTAGCTCTCCCCATAAGGAAGAGTCCTGTTCACCTCTATAATACAAGGAACAGGAGCCCCACTGCTGTTATTAAGAGGTACGCCCTATAGAGAGACTTCTTCTAATTGTCTCTGCTAGGCCCAAGGCCTATTCTACCACACATAGATGGAGACTAGGAGCATTACTCAGCCGACAATCCAATCCTCTGAACACAGAGACCTCATGAGTTGCTGAAGTGGAGAGACAAATTGTTGACTATATGTAATGTTTCGACCATACAGAATACAAAGACCTAACAGAAATTTGAAAAAATGAGGATATAATAATACATTTATTTTCTACACACTGTAGAGTTCTTTGGGTACAAGCCCATTTGCCAATTTACTTTTTTCTACTTCTTAATGTAACAAGCATTCGATTTTGGCCAAATGTCTCTGAAAGATTCGTACAGATTTGATCTGCCATATGCAGGCTTGCATTGACTTTTCTTTATTTTTTCTGTTGTCAGACACGTCAACAGATTCCAGATGCAAAGAGTAATATAAAGACTAGCCATTGATCCCTCTTGTGCATCGATTAACAATGCAAACAAACACCCATGCCTAAACTGTCAAGCTAGTTGTTCTATATACTTTTGCTATCAAAAATAGTCCTTCATGGTTGAAGATATTGTCAAAATAAATGAGAGGCTGCACATTAACCTCAGAGTTATATTCTAATTTAAAATCCAAAGTGCTGGAATTCATTGCCTTTTTTTAATTCACTGTCCAAATATGTTTGTTTGTACGAGTTGTGCCAATGTGTCTGAGCATTCAGAGTCTGCCACTTTCACCTACGTTGCTAAAGCTAAGTGATATATTTTACTCTCTTTCACTGTGCTGTGTGCTGTGTGCTAACATAGTGACCGATCTGTTAAAATAAAACAATACAAAACATTTGAGTATTAAGTAACTGTGAGTTGCAGTAATTAGTAACCGTAATTAGAATGTCCCCTTTGTCACAGGAGATACCCATAAAGCCAGTAGAAGAGAGGCCCAAACTCCAGAAGATCCTCAAAGATCAGAGCGGCATCATCAAGCAGAACGGCACAATCTCCACAACCAAGTCCATACCCACTCACAGTCAGCCGCCACCCACCAATGGTGAGGCACCTTGCCCTGACACTAGAAGTGTGACACACAGTCAGTTGCCTGAGGATTCTTTGTCCTTGCCCAGGGAGCGCGCGCAGACTTTGTCAGAACTGAAAAAGCAGCGGTCAGCCGCCAAGCTGCTCAGCCACCCACTCTTTAACGGTCACCTTGGAAATGGCTCCACAGGAACAACTGAGCCTCAGAGCCCCGTGGACTCACGCATGCCTCTTGTCTCGTCCAATGGTAGCACAGTTTACTACACTCCAACCAGTGGGGACCCACCCATTCTCAAACTAAAACAGCCAGTAGATGATGAGGAACCAAAGGGGAGGAGCTGCTGCTGTGTCTCCTAGAAAGGGGCTTAGAAGTGACCCCTAGTCACTGATCTAAAGTCAGTTTTATTATATTCCCCTCCATTGGATTACTGTTTGGAGTGGGCAAACTGGTCCTGGATCTGTGTCTAAGGGAAAATTCTTCTCAGAACAGAGTGTATCAGAGCAGGATGATCATCTGAATGTGGAGTTGGAAATGGGAGGGAGACCAGAAAGCAGAGCCATGGTCCAAGAATGTAGTAGTAGTAGAGCTGGCCCCGTCAAGTGATTGGTTCCCTTCTACCTTGTTTCCTTTCCCCAATGCTGTTTCTGTGGACAGTATGGAAGATGGGATTGCCTTACTCTGGAGGTTGGGCACCTTGATAGGGTGATAGGAACTGAGGAAAGTAGAATTGGGGAAGAGCAACTGTGGTAGTTTGGACTGTGCAATTAATACTGTTGATCTCCCTGTGGAATTGGTGGCTGTAATGGCTGGTAGACCATAGGAGTACAAAGAGATACCCTTGCTCAAGAGAACAGGCCGGCCACTGTGACACATAGTGGTTTTTGCAAAGGACATCAACATGGAACAAGATGGCCCTTTGCCCTTATCAGGAGAGAACTCCAGTGCCATATAAGGATGACCAGGACGAATTCTCTCCCATGTTAAGCCGATGTGGTGTCTTATATACTATGTGGTGTTTTTTGCCTGAATCACTACCACATTCCTCAGTTTATCTACTGTTTCTGAAAGATTGCAGAAAGGTCTACTGTACCACATTATAAGACGCTTGTGTATTTATTTCTGTAGCTGTACAAAGTAGCACAAAAGAGAGACTAGTCATCTTTCTTAACAAGTGTTCTTGTTCAAATGCTGACTATTTTGGAATGGAAGGAAAGAAGGGCTTATACTTGAGTGGGCAGGATAAATGTAAGATTATTGATATTGACCAAAATAACCGTTTATTGACTAACTCCCTGCCAAAGTGTGCCAATGTATGACATTGACTACTGATGGTTTGTGAGGTAAGCTACACCGGGTTTCCCAAACTTAGGTAAGCTAAAAACACAGCCATATTAATTGGGTTTGTTGTACTTAAATCTGATTAGTGCAATCTCAGCAAATGTGTCATCTGAGGCGGCGCTTCGCCTTATGAATGTGACATTAGGAATTTATTCTGCTGATAAGAGTGATTGATAACTGCACAATTGATAGCTATACCATGTTAAATGTTGTTATTATTAATAGCTTTAAAGGTAATATCTGCTGGTGCACAGTAATCTAATTTATCATTTAAATTATGGTTATGCTAATAATTCTAACAAAACTCCATATCACAAATTGTATTTCACCCCACCCTAGTTTATAATAGCTACACCAACAGAACCATATTATGGTCAACTATCTGCTCTTGTGAAGAAAGAGTATAGGAACACTGCACTGCACTAGAGACATTTGAAAGAAGGCAGCATTAAACCCAACTATTCTCACCATCCATCCATATCCAAACTGATATTGATTGCGGTGGTAGAAAGTCGTTTGATATGGCCATGTTTTCTTGTTTTTGCTATCTTTATTTGTATGTAATATAAGAAAAATAATTGTTTTGAAAATGTATTTACATTCCTTAGCTGTTTATTTATGAAGAATAATGTTATGTACATGTACAAAGGAAATGGTTCGTAATGTCCTACAGTGTATTTATGTTATGATCTGTCCATGGAGAGCGAATGCAATAGGATGGCCTGTTGGCACAGTAAATCTGTTTTTCCTGTGAAGGTTTGTAGTCTGTTTTTAGATCTGTTTGTGCTTTTTAGACAACTTTGTGGTCATCACTGTCATGTTAAGACTGTACAAACATCTTTAGGACCAGACTAAAAGCACTTTCTAGAATATATATGTTCATACGGAGTTGACAAGATGAAGTCTGTAGCTTGTGTATTCCAGTTATTCAAATGGAAGTGATCTAGATTTTCATCAATCAGACAGGACTAAATGCATAAAAATTGAATGAAAAGAACAGGAGTCCCTATTTTAAGTGAATGATTTCTCGGTTATATAAATTGTATTTCTATCATCTATCTGAATTCCAGATAAATAACATTCATCAAACTGGGCCCAAGTTCGAGAACTGTTTGTGCTGTCTTGTTGCTGACGTCTGCAGTACGGGATGATAAGCAATATAATCTTGGTTGGCCTTCGTAACAGGACACTCAACATCATTTTAGAATACCTTATTTGGCTGTCACATTGTCATTGCTTTTTCAAATTGCACAAAGACAGTACAGATCCCTCTAGGGAAATAGTGGGTGCTTAACCATTAATTCATATGAAATACTGTCATGTATGTTTACTGCCAAAATAAAGGAAACGTGACTAATGATGGATACTGAAGGTGTTTCCTTTATTTTGTATTAAGTATGACATCCACCCAGTTTAAAGTTTATCGAAACTAAAAATTACCTTTTTTTTACTTCATAGATGAGTCCTCACCATCAAATGTAGTCTTTTGGACAAGACAAAACTGTAATCCATTATTCAGTTTTCTTTAAACAGGCTTTAGCAAGCAAAATGTGTCGATAATTTCTGATTTCTTAAACATGCAGACACATCTAAGGAAACATCTAACATCAATGAAAAAAAATTAAATTAGTCGTTCAAATTCACCTTTTAGCCAAGCAAAGTGTCATGCCACCATATAAACCAATGGGCTGCACCTCAGTCAGTCAACTGTCACCTTGTTATCAATTTTCTACAGAGGCCAGAGTGATGTTGACGGTTAAAGGTTGAATGGGTGCAAATTACTGTTGGGTTTATACAACATTACATGCTCTTGGAAATGCAATGAAATTGCTAATACCTTGGAAAACAACTTTGCCATCCTCAGCTTATCAAATTTTCTTAAAATATTAATGTTATCATTAACTTGCATTTAATGAAGAATTGCTGGACATGGTACTGGTGCTAGCTTAAATTTGATTAACCCGAAGCTTTCATTATATTGCATCTATAATCAAGATGGTGAAATCTAAATTTGGGAAAAGTTTAAGCTACTTATAGCTTGGCCTAGTTAACAGCGTTGGGCAAATATACAAAAGGTTGTGTCAATCCAGTAATGATTTTAGCTCATTTGCCTGGTGAACTGGAGGTTAAAAAATTATCCCATAATTGATAATCCATGAGTATCCCACATTCCAACACTGGATGTTAACTACCTTCCTACCAAAAAATGCGAAGTGGGAATGTAGTTCACATGTTAATGTCCTTTAAGTAAATACATACAGCATTAGGTTGTATAAGATGACAGTGTCCTGCTCAGATCTGTAATAAACTCTAAGAAGAAAAGGTTCCTGAAGGATATTTAGGGGTTCTTTCAGTTGAAATTGCGGGGAACCCTGAACCCATGGTTATTCAACTGGCCCATGGACCCTATTCCACTACATTTTTTTTTACTGTAAACTCGATATCAAGGACTTCTTTAGACCTGAAACACTCGATCGGTGAAATGAATGATGAGGTAGAACAGAAAACTATCAGATTCTACTACTCAGAGTAAGAGTTGACAACCCTGCTGTAGGTTCTCTGAATAATCATTTTCAATGGTCCCTGAAATAACCTTTTTGGGTGATTATTTGTGAAACAATTAAAAGAACATATTTGAAATAGCCTTTTACATTTTTGTACTTGAACAGGTTGTATGCAAATTGAATGAATAACCCCTAAATAATCCTCCAATAACCTTTTCTATATTGAATATAGTAGCAGTAGTAGTACCAGCCACCCTCAGCTCTGCCCTGGAATGTAACAGTATTAATAGCAGCAGTACTAGCTACAGTTGACTGTGCCCTCCTGGGTTGTGTCCATGTGGGTGTCAAATAGTGTTCTTATAGAAATTGACATACTGATTAAGGACAGGAAGATTGAGAGCCCAGACGTCCGAATAGTCACCACAATATCTACTTTAACTACATCCATCCCCACCACTCTGCCCTGTCAAACTTGGTATAGTGTAAAGAATTTGCAGTCAATAATGTAAATACTTAGGCAAATGAATTGAATAATGACATGTCAATGTTGTTATAGTGGTAACTTTGTAAACTAGTCATAAATGTAGTTGCTTATAGTGGGTGGGGGTGGGGGTTATCAGATACTTCACATGTACATGTATTTAGAAATTCCCAGGGCTCAATGTTTTTAACCTGTATTTTCTGGCCCTTGATATATGATCCAAATCTACACTGACATCTGTCTTTTCAGTTTTCTCCTGTTTGTGTGGACAATGCTTGTATATCAGTAAGTCTGTCAGATGTTAATAAGAAAAAAAACTACTGATTTTGTGATTACTGGAAATACTGATGGGTGAGTTAAAATATTTTGAATAAATTGTATATTTTGCGCATTTTATTGTCTTCTATGTATGTGCATTTCTGTTGCATTTTTTTCTCTTGAAGTTTCACTAATTTCTCTCAATAACCTTGGCTTTGATGGCCCACTGCCCTCTTTAGATCTATAAGGCTCCTGGTTTTGGCCCTCAGCAACTCCCAAAATAAATGCTCAATGGCCTGTACTGTGAGGTTACTGAGGTCACTTTCAATAAGCTGCATGCATAATGCCAGCATCCGTCCACGGTAATAGCGCTCTCGGCATCACTGGAGTGAACAGCTCCATCCACGTGACCCTAATCTTATGGTT
This sequence comes from Esox niger, assembly GCA_016801105.1. Taxonomy (NCBI): domain Eukaryota; kingdom Metazoa; phylum Chordata; class Actinopteri; order Esociformes; family Esocidae; genus Esox; species Esox niger. The sequence goes on from JACXGJ010001225.1 coordinate 74,894, forward strand.
TCTGAATAGAAAGTATTGCATTATTACATTTCAGGGCTACAGGGCCGTCTCCTGTCCAGTAACCAAAAGGTTGCTGGATTGAATCTCGAGCCAAAGTCTCAAGTTTTTGTTGAAAATGGGAATGTGCTGTCAATGTACATTTTCCGGTAAAAATCTGTGTTAAACAAAATACAAGAAATGTATATCAGTATTAAAATAATGTCAAATCAAATGACTGTAGGTCACACAGCTTAGCACATTTTTGACAGACCGTATAAGTGGAAGAAGAGTGAATTTCTCTTGCTGACTGACTGAGTACCCCTTGTTAAATAGCGAAGAGGTTAGAAGCAGACCTATAAACTATAGGAGTCGTGATCAGATCTCCAAACAGGCAAAGCGAAGTACGCATTATGAATAATTCCATATAGACGAAAAAACTGTTTATGTTTCTAATGGATTTTCAAAGTACACATCCGTGCATGCGTTTTGGGTCAGGATAAACAAATACATTTGCTGGCTACAACGTACAGTAATTGGGTTATAGTGAGCCTTTACTAAAACTGTATACAGTTATATTACGGCCGAGGCAAAAGAGGATTTGTTCAGGGTAGACATAAGAGGCAATACTGATGCCTGTCAAATGTAAAGCTCTGTAGTGTAGTAGTTAACTACTCAGCCTTCCACATGGGCGGCCAGTCGCGTATAGCTGTAACAGACTTTTTGTCGGAACAGCGCCACTGAAGCAGTGTGTGGCCCAGAATATATTACATCCGTAGTGGTTTAGGACTACCATTGCGAATGAATGGGAAACACTTTAGGGCTCTTTTTTTTCAGGCTGCCATTTTCTTGAAACGTTTGTGGGTGTTCGAATTCAACCAAGGAAACAGTATTTTGATATTTGTTTCCAAAGTATTATGTATTTTTAGAAGCGATCATCCTGATTACATTTAGTTAATTGAATGATAGAACAATTGATTTTATCACTATTGGTTTTATTTGATCATGCACTTTATATTCCCAAGCCAAAAACACAGTATATTTGAAGTGTATTTCTTTGGAATGCTTATGTTGTACTTGTGTACACTAAATAGTTATATTTAGTATACTATTTAGTATAATTCAGTATTAGTAAACTGATAAAATTATTGATGATAAGTATTTCAGAACATTGATAATATACTTCAAATATATTCAAAATATTATACATTCATCTTATTTCTGGTGTACTAGTTAATCTCTAGCGTATTAAATATAATATATCAATCTAATATATAATGTAGTATTTTGTCATGGGATTTTCAGCTTTTTTTAATGTAATTTTGAAGCCTAATTACTTCATTAATTTATACTGATGTGAAAGATAACATCTTTGTACACGTTTATGTACTGTACATATTCTACCATAAGATTTTTCTCTTCAGTTAAAGATTGCAGTGGATTATTCTCATTTAACAGCCCTACCTGTTGAGGAAACAAAAGTACTTCATCTGATGAAACTTTCTTCAGGCCTGCAGTCAACTTGAATGGACAGACCATCCTTTAACCTCCTTGGCAATCTTAGATTTGGGGTTACACAAACCAAACTTTTCTATTAATTGATTTTTCATGCCTGGAACTCCTTCCAGGTCATTTCTTTCTCCATTCCTTTGGCCTGGTAAATGGACATCAACTTGGAAGGACAATAAATACATTTCCCTGCCATTCCGGGGAACCCTGAATGAATTTGAGGACTGTTAAGGCCCTGTTTTATTTCCAAATGACAATACATGCAAAAACGTCCAGAGGGTACCACATCTTCTGACTTCCTCTTTTGTTTGTCCTTCTGTTGTTCCACTTTATGTTTTGTGGATTTAAGTTCTTGCTGAAAAGAAATGTTGGGTTTGTGAGGCCCTATATGTTTTAAAGACTTTTGTGGAGCAGTAAAAGTACTTAACTAAACCAAATCTCCTTACATGATTGATGGCTCCTCAATTCATTATTTTTTTATCAGAGTGGGCTTGACACCGATTTTTTTTTAATTCTTGAGGAGCCATCCTTCATGTAATGGGACTTGGAATGGCCATATGAGATGCAGGTTTTTGTAATTATTTTCTTTGGCTGCTGTTGTGGCTGCTTTTCTATCAGTCCCATGACAATCTTTTCTATGGCAGCTTCAGTGAGAAGAGCATCTTCTGTGGGTGGGTTCACAACTGCAGGTGGCAGCGCTTTTACTGGGACACAGGTTGTGTCACTTTCCATGGTTAAGCGTTGACACAATTTTTGGGTCTCCAAGAGCTTTTCAGGACTGGTGTTAAGTATGGATCTGGAGTTTTTTAATTTAGACAGGTGTTTAATACATCTTCCAATGTGGTGTTTGGTGGTTGGGTGAAGCAGGCTGTTCTGCACATGAGCTGGGTCTGCTCATGAGCTTTGCACCATGGAAGCATAGTCATGATCCACCAGTTTCAGTATGTCCTACTGTCCATGATGGCTGGCAAGCAAACCATCAATAGCCACCCTCATTGGGCCAGGCCACCGATTGTGGTCCAACACAGACTCGGCCACCAGTCTTGATAGGTCCAGTGGGTGAACTTCTTGGTGAAGCGGTCATGGGCAGGGGAGGTATGCAGGGCAGAACTGAAAGAGAGAGGGACCGTTCTTCAGTGAAAGTAACTATGCTGCATGAGTGTGTCTGCAAGCATATTTAGGTGTGTGTGATTGAGTATGTGTGTGAGAGAGATATGCCTGTATTTGTGGAATTATTCTGAATTACCTATGTCCATCTGGGGTTCCTCAGAGCATTCTCTCTTTAAAGCATCTGTAGCAAGAGCTGCAGAATCAGGAAATCTGACAGTTGGTGGTAGCTCTGTTAATGGGGTTGGGAATACTGACATACCTGTCCTGTTCTGAGATCTGTGCTTTTCCCAGGTGAGAGGAACAGCACAGCACGCTTGCTCAATGTACTGGAGTCCAAACCTCTCTGCCGTGTCATACCCTGGGGCTGAAATAGCTTTGGGGAGACTTGGTTCCCTGTCACCCATTGATCCTGGTGGAAGTGGAAGACCTCTTGCTGTGAAGTTCCTCTGACTGGAATCCAGATGGTCAGAGATGCCCTTTCACCCTGGACATGGTGGAGTTGCAATGTGCCACCATACCTGTACAGAATCCCTTCAGTTCACTGCGACAGCCTAAATGAGATAAAGCAAAGAGTAAGCACTATTAATGATTTAATTATTTCAAAGATACCTTTCAGACTAAAGTACAAATAAGACGATATACTGTGTAATATACACACACAACCTCAACTCGACAAATCTATAACCCTCCCCCCATACACACAACCCTGAACTGGACAGTTCTTGTACCTTACATATCTTGTAGTACTATTTAACATAATTTATTAATGCTCTCAGTCTGCTGTTTTTATGCTCAGTCCACTACTCTTAAATGTTTTTACTTCTTTTGAATAAAATTACTGCACCAAAGGACAAGAACAAATTCCCAGTTTGTTGTGAGACTTAGTTGGGAATATAGCTCTTTCTGATTCTGATAAAATATAATTAACGATCCAGATTCCAATCTTGATTGGGCAACACTTTCTATTCTGGCTGAACTTGGCATGCCTGGTTTCTGGTTTTCAGGTTCACCTATCTATTGTAATTATAATGTCTTTCCACCTTCGTTCGAGCCATCTTTTCTCAAAACCAAGTTTTGGGCATCTATTGGTGTGGAGGCGGGGCTTTATCCAGGCATTGAATTCTCGATTCTCGACTTTGACTATTGTGGGGGATATTTCTATAAAATGCTTAAATAACTTTATACTTATGAAAATATTAATGTGCAATGTATAATCATGTAGTTTTATTATAAACCTATTAATGTGGAATCCACACTCACAGTTAATGACTTCTGGGATAGGACGAATTACACATACAGACAATTTCTATGTTCATTATAATATATGTGTCTGATGCTGAGAGATAGTATTGAGCAGGCAATTACCTTGAGCTCAATTACCTTGAGCATTTCTAAAGTTTACTCCCTTTGTATCCACTGTTGGGGTGTCCTGAGTGTGGCCCATGAGCTGGTCATAAAGCGTACTGTGTAATAAGAGAAGACCTGAGGGTGGCCCATGAGCTTAACGTAACCCTTACTTTGTGGACAATGATGGACATGACCCAAGTATAAACCATGAGGAGGATGTGAATTACTGTAGCAAATTACAAGCATTCAGGGAGGTAGAAGATAAGAAGCGCACCCTACTCAGGGGGGTTGCCAACCAGACAAAGTCGGATGGCGTAATGTGTGAAAGTTCCGTATAAAACCATGGTCCGGACTCAGAACATTGGGGGTGTATCTGCAGAAGGACCTGGCTTTAATGTCTATCATTATTGTATGATTTTCATTAAAGTCTATTGGATTCACAAAGTCCTGAGTTGAAGTGCATATGTTTTTAGTAAAGAGTGGTTGATTTTCCACGACACTATTCCAGTAAGTTTGTAGATACTGGTAAAGCCTATTGCTAACTAATACGCTGTATAACGGGCAGTGGCAAACACATACAGTTCCTAGACGCTATTTCTGGTGGAGGGAAACTTAGTAAGGAACATTGGTCATTTAAACTATACCAATGTCATTCACGAATGGAATGGCCAGTTAGCTGTTGAAATGGCCAGTGGCAAAAGAGGAATTGTTCAGGGTAGACACGAGGCTATAGTGAAAACATTTCCTGGTCGAATAAGTGTGCACACCCTCTTATAACTGGGGATTTGGCTGTGTTCAGAATTTACCAATCGCATTCAAACTCATGTTAAATAGAAGTCATTACACACTTGACATCATTTAAAATGACTTCTAGTATGATTTTCTTAAAATTTTCTAAGTTGCATCTCAGAGCAAAAGCCATGATCCACAGTGAGCTTCCAAAGCATCAGTGGGATCTCATTGTTGAAAGAAATCTGTCAGGAGAAGGGTACAAAATATTTTCCAAAGCATTAAATATACCATGGAACACAGTGAAGATCGTCATCATCAAGTGGAGAAAATGTGGCACAACAGAGAAATCACCAATAACTGGACATCCCTCCAAAATTTATGAAAAGACCAGAAGAAAACTGGTCAAGGATGCTTCCAAAAAGCCTACAGCAACATTAAAGGAGCTGCAGGTATTTCTGGCAATTACTGTCTGTGTGCTACAATGTGACAACAATCTCCCATATTCTTCATATCAATGGGCTATGGGGCAGGGTGAGAAGATGGAAGCCTTTTCTTACAAAGAAAAACATCCAAGCCCGGCTGAAGTCTGCAAAAACAAACATCAAGTCTCCCTCCAACAGCATGTGGGAAAATGTGTTATGGTCTTGAAACTAAGGTTGAACTTTTTGGCCATAATTGCAATAGCTATGTTTGGCACAAAAACAACACTGCACATCACAAAGTATACCATACCCACAGTGAAGCATGGTGGTGGCAGCATCATGCTTTGGGGCAATTTTTCTTCAGCTTGAACCAGGGCCTTATTCAGGGTGGAGGGAATAATGATCAGTTACACATACCAGGCAATTGTGGCACAAAACCTTCAGGCGTCCATTAGAAAGCTGAAGATGAAGAGGAAGTTCTCCTTTCAGCACGATAACGACCCAAAGCACACATCCCTATCCACAAAAGCATGGCTCCACCAGGAGAAGACTAACGTTTTGGAATGTCCCAGCCAGACCTGAATCCAACTGAACATCTGTGGGGTGATCTGAAGACGGCTGTGCACAGGAGATGTCCTCGCAATCTGACAGATTTGGAGCACTTGTGCAATGAAGAGTGAGCACATATTGCCATGTCAAGATGTGCCAGGCTAATAGACTCTTACCCAAAAAGACTGAGTACTGTAATCAAAAAAGGTGCTTCAACAAAGTATTAGTTGATGGGTGTGCACACTTATGCAACCAGTTATTGAGGTTTTTATTTTTTCCCCTCAAAGATTTCAGTTTGTTTTTCAATTGAATTGTTTACGTTATATATCACATTAAAGGTGGAAAAGGTTCTGATATGATTTATCTTTGTCCAATTTTTTTACAACACAAGAACCTAGCAATTTAACAGGGTGTGTAGAATTTTAATTTCCAATTTATCAAATGTTGAAATGTTATTGTTTCTTAAAAAATATATGCCCACTTTGAATTTGATGCCAGCAACACTTAGGAAATGGGCAACAATAGACTGGAAAAGTCTTAAGGTCAGTAACATGATTGGGTTTAAAAAGAGCATCCCAGAGAGCTTGAGACATTCAGAAATAAAGATGGGGAGGGATTCACAACTGTGAAAACTGCGCAGGCATATAGTGCAACAATTGAAGAATAATGTTTCTTAACATAAAATTGCAACGAGTTTGGGGATCTCAATCTACATGACATAACGTCATTCAAAGATTCAGAGAATTCGAAGAAATCTCTGTATGCAAGGGACAATGCCAAAAAACAATTTTGGACTGGGATCTTCGGGCCTCAGGTGGCACTGCATTAAAAACACATATGATTCTGTAGTGCAAATCACTGCATGAGCTAACAAAGTTCAGTTATGTTCTACTTTTTTTGGACACTGTTTACTACACAAGAATGTCACTTTTGTTTAGCTGAATGCTATTGTGTATCACACTGAGCTTTTTATATACACCGCATGCACAATTATTAGGCAAGTGTGTATTCTGATCATATCATTATTTTTTTAATGTTTTATGGACAGATGAAATGAGATTGACTCTTGATGGGCCAGATGAATTGGCCCGTGGATGGATCACTAATGGACACATGGCACCACTTCAATCAGGCACTAGCCAGGTAGAGGAGGGTTACTGGTATGGGCTGCTATGATTAATGATGAGGTAGTTGGACCTTTTCAGGTTGAAGATGGACTGAAACTCAACTCCCAAATCTACTGCCAGTTTCTGGAAGGTACTTTCTTCAAACAGTGGTACAGGAAGTCCTCAGCATTCAAGATGGCCATGATCTTCATGCAGGACAATGCTCCAACACATGCATCCTGGCTAGCCAGCAAGGGCCACAAAGATGGCCAAATTATAACCTGGCCTCTTCCTCTCCTGACTTAAATTCTACTGAGAATTTGTGCACCCTTCTCCAATGTGAGATTCATGGCCAGGGAAGTCAATAAACCTCTTTGAACAGCATTTGGAAGGCAATGGTTTCTGTTTCAGCAAAATATGATCATGAATAGATCAAGAAACTGACAGACTCCATGGATGGAAGGCTCATGGCAGTTATTGAAAATAAGGTTAATTGCACTGAACGAAATGATAAAAACAACACTTGTTTTTGCCCCTATTTATTGTGAACTGGGCTCAAAGACTTTCTCTATTTTTACAAATGGCCTATTTCTCTCAAATATTGTTCACAAATCTATCTAAATCTGTGTTAGTGAGCACTTCTCCTAAGCGCTCACTAACACACATTTAGAGAGAAATGGTCCTTTTGTGTACATAGAGAAAGTCTTAGATCTTTGAGTTCAGCTCATGATGAATGGGGGCAAAAACAAAAGGGTTGAGTTTATAATTTTTGAACGTTTTTTTATTATTTGTCATTTGGTGATACTTATTTGTTACACTTACTCACAAACATTTAGAATAAACATGTGAGTTGAGATTTTTATTTAATAATTCTGCACACCAATTGTTGTGTAATAATTCTGCACTCTTACAGTATGTATTCCCCTGAGAAAGATCAAAATACATTTTTCCTTTGTTAAACATTCAGGTTTGGGGTTTAATTATAATTTGGATTGACTGAGAGCATTGTGCTTGTTCAATAATAAAATAAATCTTGAGGAATACGATTTGCCTAATAATTGTACATGCAGTGTACTGATTTCAACAGTAGGAAATGGTTTTCTAGGAAATATCAGTTCTGTACAATACTCTAGGACACAGAAAAAGGATATGCACATTTTTTTTTTATACAGTAAATCTAGCAAGGTATTACATGTGAAGAGAAAATTCTCATTTGCATGTACATTTTTACATATTTCTTACATATGAAGTCATAGAGAGTGAGCAGATGATTCGCCACAAAACAACATTAATAAAACAAAGAGAACTCCTGTGGTAATTCTGTAAATAAACAATGAATTGCACCTCACAGTACGTAACACTCCAAGTTCCCATCTTCTTGGTTGACATCCTGTCGCTCTTTCCGATCTGGGAAGAGATTTTTGTCAACATGAAATGCCATTCCATGCCATTCCTATTTCATTACTATATCACCTGGCAAGTCATTTGCCAATTTAGCAGACGTCACAAACATTCTATGTCACAAATATTCATGGAATATACATGTATGTTTTTGAGAATTGAGTCAAAGCAAAATTGAGAAAACTAAGACAGACTGAGGAGAAGTGGAAAACTGAAATATTTTTTTTATTATGGATGTTGCGTCCTCTGGACTAAACAGGAAAGGGACCACCCAGCTCCTTGTTATACTTTCTGTTCTTCACTCAAAACCTTATTTTTTGCCTTTTTTGGAAAGGAAATAAAAAGGTGCAGTGGTCTCATATTTTCCAGAGCTGCATTTAGGTTTTGGAGCAACATATGCTGCCATCAAAACAACATCTGGGAAGCCCTTGCTTATTTCAGCAAGACAATGCCAAACCACATACTGCAGGTTTTACAACAGCATGGCTCTGTAGTAAGAGTCTGGGTGGTATACCAGCAACTGCAATCCTATACTAAGCAAGAATGGGATAACATTTCACTTTCAAAACGTCAGCAATTGGCCCCAGTTCCCAAACACTTACAAGTGGTGTTAAAAGAAGAGGTGATGCAAAACAGTGGTTAACATGCCCCTGTCCCAGACATGTTTAAATGTATTGATGGCATAACATTTCAAATGGGCATGCATTTTTCCAAACGCTTTACACTTTCTCAGTTTCAGAATGATTTTCTTGAATTTTCTTCAATTCATATCAATGATTTTCACATCTTTGCATTCTGTTTTTATGAAGAAACAATCAGAAACTGTATTGTAATAGTAGACTTTCTCAAAGCAATTAGATATAGAGGCAATGGGGGACTGTTTAAGTCCATAACAATACTAACATGGCTAACCCAGCATTACATGATCCTACTTCCCCTCATATCGTAAATTAGAAAGGTCGCAATAGACTAGAACTACTAGAAATCAGAATTAGAATCAGAAAATGTGTAATTGGAACTGATTTCAATTCTATGAGAGAAACTCCTAGGTTTGGCAATGGACCAACACCTTATCTTAAGTAAATCTTATTTATGGTACTGGTAGGTGTGTGTTATGGACAACAAACACAAGTGCATTTTATTGATTGCATTTTGAATGCACAGAGATTCTGTGACGAGATCCTAAGGCCCATTACTGTGCCATTCATACATGACCATCCTCTCATGTTGCAGCATGATATTGCATGGCCCCATGTTGCAAGGATCTGTACACAATTCCTGGAAGCTGAAAACATCCTAGTTCTAGTAGTACTAGCCTCTTCACACTGGCTGCCTGTTAGGTTTAGAGTTGTTAACCTATAAATCAATACATGGACTTGCTCTCACTTACCTCGCTGAAATGATCCAGCCATTAATATCTACACGTAACCTTAGACTGCAAAATGCAGGCCTTCTAATTGTACCTAAAATTTCTAAACAAACAGCTGGAGGCACGGCCTTCTCTCATAGAGCTCCACTACTGTGGAATGATTTGCTAATTAAGTTTAGAAATGCAAACTCATTGCAAACTTTCAAATGTCTACTGAAGACTCATCTCTTCAGCATGGTCTATGAATAAGTGTAGTCTGGCCCAGGGGCGTAAGGCTGACCAGAAAGGCTTGATACCGTCCACCCTTGCTGTCTTGCCAGGTGGGCTCTCATCGCCACTTGAATGCCCTCCCTCCAATGTCACTGGGAGTGGAGTCACTGGCTTGTTGTTGTCTCTCTTGCGCACTTGGCTAATCGGCAAATCGGTCTATACTCTGCTGGCAATACTCAGCCCTCATTCAGAGTGGCTGGAATTGGTGTGTTTCATTTTGGTTGATGCTTGGCAATGTGGGTGGATTGATTTCCTGCCTGTGGCGCCTCCCACGGATAGGGCCACGGTGTCACTGGACCCCCCTGTCTCAGCCCCAAGGTCTTACGCTGCTATATTATTGTGCTGGGGGAGTATGTCAGTATTCCTTCTCCACTATACATCCTTGTAGTTTTAAGGAATGCATTTTCAAAATGTTCCCTGTTTCCTGCCATTTTAAACTTAGGAGGACATGAGGTCTTGGCCTTGTTGCGGTACCAGGCTTGACTCGTTGCGGTCCCTGTCCAAAGCACTCCTGGTTAATTTCAGCTGCCACTCTGCTAACCCCCCCCCTCCCCCATCTATCCCTATCCTTGTCTACTGGTCATGCTTCCATCCTGGACTAGGTTTAAATAGACTGGACTCAGCCCACATGCATTTATTAATTATTTTAATTTGGACTCCTAATATGTTCACCCGGCACAGCCAGAAGAGCACTGGTCACCCCTCTGAGCATGGTTCCTCTCAAGGATTCTTCCTAAATGTTGGCCTTTTTAGGGAGTTTTTCCTAGCCACTGAAATTCAAAACTACTGTTATTTCCTCCTTGGGGTTTAAGACCGGGTGTTTTGTAAAAGCACTTTGTGACAACTGCTGATGTAAAAGGGGCTTAATAAAACACATTTGATTAATTTATTTGACCCCATCCAGAAAGGCCTGGGGTCGGTTCCAACTGGCTCAGTCTAAATGAAATACAAAGTATAACCTAAAGGACAACAATGCCACAATGGAGTAGGATGGCCCTGAGAGGTGAAGTAAATCATGTGATTTAGCTCTATTGTTGATTCTCTTGACTAGATAGCTCTATTTCTATCTGTTGCTGCAGTGATTAAGTCAACTAAGAAGGGATTCATTCATAAGACACATTTTTTCAAGAGGGTGGGAAAGGTCATGTGTAAGACTCGTTGGCATGGCTATATTAGTCCTTTATGGGTGAAAAAGTGTTTAGTGTGAGGCCATTTTGATATGGTCATATACAGTATGTTTTTAAAGCACAGTTTACGTATGCTATAGGGTGCCTATTTCTAACATTTATTCCACAGATTCTGAATGTCATAGAAAAACATTATTACCATGTGCATCCGAAGAATCATGTCTTACTCCTTTTACAGTTTGTTAACAGTATATCCTATATCGATACCAAAAACTTTTAAAAAAACTTTAGTGTACGTTTGTTTTTGTATGGCTTCTTAAAGTGTGGGCTCTTCATTCTTTATAAATAATGTTTTAACTCTCTGGTGTAATTTCTCACTCATAGATGGACATTGGTAGACACAACTTAATTGTATTACACTATCTTAACAGCATAGAGAAACGGCACCAGGAGACTGTGTATAAGTGTAATACTGTATGTAAGTTGCTCTGGATAAGCTATATCAAAAGTAACATTTCAAATGACAGCTGCAGTGCTGAGTTGTTGACATTTCTTCAGGACAACATGACCCAGCATATTTCATGACTTTCACAGGGAAACACTGTAGGCTTGGATCCCGTGTAACTTCAGCATTGTGGGGTTGATTCCCACGGGCTCCTGGGATGAAAAAGTATGAAAATGTATACTCTAAATACTGTAATTTGATTTGGATAACAGTGTCTGAATAACAGCATTGTCTTTATTGTCCATATATCTTTACAAGTAGTGTACAATTAAAATGTTTGAAGTTACAGCACCTCTTAGCCATGCATGCTGCACTTGGCCAGATGAAAGCAAATGTGCATTGCTGCAGCCACTTAGTCTCAGTGAGTGCAGTCAGCATGATTTGGCTGTGGTCTCACAAACCATTTTATGGAGAAAAAAGATTGGCAATGAAGTATATGGCTATTTCAATGTGTGTATGATTCATCCATAACCTTCATGTACTATTTAGACAATTTGCACAATACATTTGCAAGTCAGCCGACAACTTTGAATGTAAATGTAAAAGAAACATTTGCACTGAAGGGTTCAGTCACAGGCCAACTGAGAATTTTTCATGCAGCAATTTAAACAAATTATTGTATCTTATTTCACTTCCTCAAAGAAACAAGAAATTCAATATCAGATGTTGATTGAAGTCTACTGTGAAGCTGATTTCATTTCTGATGTAATCATTTGAAAACAATCAACAGCTGTATTTCAATTTGAACACAACCTACAGATTTTGTTAGTTTAATCAAGTAACACATTTACAGACAACCATAAATGGCCTATGTGGTTTATGGTTGTGCAATCTCCTTCCCTGTCACTTTGGCCCCAATGTGCTGTGCACAATAGTGAGGATGAGGTCAGGAAAAGGAGGGGACAGGAAAGGAGGTTAGAGGGCTCTTTTGGTGCCCTGAGAGTAGGTTGTTTTGTCTGTCCGGTTGCCAACTCTCACAACATGCATGTGAAATCCTCAGGTTGTTCCTGTACCTACTATAGAACGATGTGTCATCTACACTGCTCCTAAAAGAGGTTACAGCGATTTGAAACGCTAACACCTTTCCAAATATCTAAATGTAAAGCAAACCCCAATCAAACATGAAAGACAAAACAATATTAACAAAAAATGTGTGCCTATGAGGTTGTAAACCCAAACTATTTTGTATAAGTAACACACACTAAAAACAAAACATATATCAAGTAAAAACGGGCGGTGAAAACTTGATTGGGCACGCCTTGTTATCCACACTAGTCTGAATGGTCATATTGATAACCTTATCTGTACCCAGACACAAAACTGCAAATAAAAACCTGATAGGGTGCAGTTTTTTTGTTTTCAGCCTCACATTCAGGTTGCAGTATGGTTCATCTGTAATAAAACAACATAATTGTGGGTTAATCCGATGAATGCAGTAATAAAGGTAGCTTTATACATACAGCATAGGCCTACTTGCTACTGTTTTTTCATAAATGTACACTTGCAATAAAGGATTGCAATTTGGAAACCAGTAAAGGTGCAGCAAATTAAGTTGACTGGATATTTTAATGCAGTAATTGGAATATAACTCCAGTATACTGCACTTTTACTACAACTACAGTTTAGTAAAAAAAATACTTACTGCAGTTATACTGCACTCAAAAACAGTGTCAAACTGCAGTTTTTACTGATTTTCCTCAGATCTGACAGCAATCGGTTTTGTAAGGATATGTAGTTGTTAATCATATTCTGACAAGCCAAGTTTTTAATTTTACTGTAATTCAATTTCTGACTTCCTTCATTCCAACATGAGGACAGCTATTCTTAGTCTGGCTGGAGGTTCATATTACAATGCATTCTTATGAAAATAGTATCCATGATATGTTGAAATTCACTGCCAGACTGCTTAACAGCGTGAGAGGAGACAGAGTTACAGAATGTCATCACATTAAATATAGGGACAAGTATGGCATTTAATATTTAAAATGTCAAATATTTTGACATTTTAATTCACGGTGTTTGTAAAACTGCAAAATAGCGACTAACCACTAAATAAAAGCGCTTGTCCAGTAATGTTATTATATTTTACGCACATATTCATAGAAGCTCACAACAAGGCGTTCACAGAATTTAAGGGTCCGGTGAGTAGCCTATAGTACAAGGTGTTTCTTATTTCTCCTACATGCGAGCTCATTATTGGTGGAGCCACGCCTGTCCCCTATTGGCTGTTAACACACCGACCTAATCAGTTTCGCGAGACGAGCATAGCATGTTGATACTAGCTATTGTTATTAGCAGCCTCGGCTAATCATTATTTTTTACCGTAGTTTTTGAGACGCAGGCCATGCTATTGTGTAGAGCAAGCTTGCCTTGGATGGCTTTGAAGCAGGGTTTAAACTCTACGGCAGAGGCAGCTTTGCAAGCAGCGTCACAACTTCAAACAAACAGACTAGCTGGGAGTACCTGGCCATTGCGTAACAGCTATACAGATAAATGTTCTCCGGCTTTTAGTTGCGTTCTAGGTGCTTGGGAACAGTCCATACTGTCAACTGATGGGACGCTAAAAAGGAGAGAAACCGACATGTTTTCTGCCAAGAAATGGAACTCTGTTCGTTTTATAATCACGCAAAGGGAACACTTATTAAGTCGTGTAACCCCGTTCGGTTTTAATCTCTACAACAAAAGTTATTATAAAAGTGTCTCCTGCCGTAACCTTACATATCGCAACATCAGGTTAACGCGAAATTGGACGAATGGAGGCCAAAACATACAGATGCCGCGAGTAGATGCACTTGAATCCCTGTTGTTTACGTCTGGCGCCAAGGTCTGCAATCAACGTTTTTGTCCTACATCAAATTTGCAAATGAGGGCTCTTTCATCGGTTGCTGACGCTCCCAAACGGGTGGAAGACTCGGTCGGGGTAAATTAAACTTTGGTATTTGTTTAACCTATGTGATATTTAGTTTAACAATGTTTGCTCAGCAAACATGCCCCGAAGCAAAACAATGAGACTCTGAACCCGAACAGTATATCGGGTCTTGTCAACTTTTGCAGGGTTTCTGTTCGCCTTGTTTTGCTAAACGACAAACCAGTGTGAACACGTAACAGCTGAAAAACATTCCAAATACCAGGTCACTTCAAAGTAACTTGTGTACTTCATATTATAAAGTTAATGTAGTCTCCAAAATAGCATGTTGCGTTTGTTTGCAAGTTTGACACCCCGATTAGCCATACTGTACTTTGAATGGACATATGTTGTAATTCAGGCAAATTGCTAACTGTTCATTGCATCCTAAACAATGTAATTGTATTGGATATGGTGAAATTACAGATGTTGGCTGATTTTAGCAGGAAGTGTTTAATGGTAATAATAATAGGATGTTGTTTAACTGGTTATCGAACCTCATTTCAATACACTGCCTTGCTTTTATTCCCTTGTGCAATTATGCTCACCGTGTACCGCATGCAGTATTCAAAACAGAATTGTCTACTGCTTGGCAATATACATACGTTAGAAAATATTTTAGATTTTATTTCGGATTGTTCTGACCATTCTCATATAGAAACTTGATACGAAGATGTTTGGTCTGATCATTTCTACGTTTGTATGAAAACAACACGTTTAAAGTAGTCCCCCTGCCAGTGGCCATCTTTTGCCTTTTTGTATAGTCATGTCTCGTTTAGCCTTTGCTAATGTATGCTCTGGTGTTTTCGCTTACCGTTACATCCTGTATCACCCCCCCC
>JACXGJ010001226.1:0-90112 GCA_016801105.1 Esox niger
TATATATATATATATATATACATACATATACATACATACATACATACATACATATATATATATATATATGTATATATATGGGACTAAACAAACATAGTAAAACATAGGTTTTGACATTGTGATGAGCCAACTGGAAGCTAAGGATGATTAGGAAGCCTTTATGATTAGGCCAGGTTGGATATTTATCTAGGACACAGGTTAAGCACCCTACTCTTACAATAAGTGCCAAGGGATCTTAAATGACCAGAGTCAGAACACATTTAACTTTACAGATACATTTTTGATATACACCACAACTTGCACATACTCACAGTTCTACCCTACCCACCAATGCCAAAATCTGCTCATTACTTAACTCAACCAAATTACTTAAAAATAAACACAGCACCTTTAAAAGTGCTATTGCTCAGTATTGCTAGATTTACATTTAGGCTACATTTCTCACACGAGGCCCCAACCTTATTGTTACAGAGAAATTAAATAATAACAAGAAAAATAAATTCATTACAAATTTTCAAAATTGTTGTGGGGGAGGAAGCCAACATTGGTACCTGCGATCTTAAGCGTCTGTTATGGGTGCATTTGAAATAGAACAGATATTCTGCTACAGCCCTCAGATTCAAACACACAGAAACGTCTAACTTACAAAGTTAACCAAAACAGTTGAGTTAAAAGATATTATTCTCAATACCTGATTGCTATACATTACCTGAATAGCTAGGTTTCCAATCCAAGCAGTCCACATTTTTGCGCACAAGGCGTTCTGCCTGGCTTACTGTTGAACACGAAACGCTCCCATTAGTAGTTGTATGTAGTGTAACTTGTCGTGCCTATGCAATTAATAATAAATCCAGGAGTTACATATTTTGTTTGTTGTAGTAGATATGCTTTGGAAATGTAAGCCCGTCATGTCTTTACAAAAACAGAGAAAATACCCTTGTATTAATTACTTTCTTCTCTGACCTCAACCGAAGTAGACTTCTCGCTCACGCTCAGCATTTTCAGGCAGAGGTAAGGGAGAAAACTGTAGTTCCTAGCGCAACGTTTCATGTATACGACTCCTAGCATTGTGTGACGTAATACATTGGGGCGGGGATTCTCTTAAAAGTACGAATCGTTTTGGCGACCATGTCATTAGACTTCTTATTGTAAAACCAAAGACCATAGAAGCAAGGATCATAAATAATTTATGGAATATACACAATTTATGAAAATACACACTGGAATTATTACCTGTGAAATAAAAATTGTGTACACATATATTGGCAAAAAAACCGGCAACGTATTATTGTTATGTCATTGTGAACTTTGCATCTGCAGTATGTCCCTCCATATTAGATTTGGCGTCTGCAAACTGTACCTACATGCAATAAGGCTTGGAATCCCATATTTATCATTATTAGACATATTTACTCTTGGTTCTCAAAACCAGGGGAAATTATAGGCAACTGACATGAAAGACCAACGGTTATGTAACATAAGCACAATACAATAGACACATCAACTTCCCAGAATGTTTCCTTGCCAGTGCCTTTTGTTTAAGACACCGGTGGTGTAACATGTTGTTTCCTGCTTCACTATCAAAGCATTCCAGTAGCAAGACCTTTGTCAGAAGCATTCCTCTGGGCAAGCACGGGGCATAATGCCCACTGGCAATTATCATAAAACCTATACAACTGTCAGATATGTTATAATGGGACTAAACAAATATCTGGGGCGAGTCCAGAAAAAAACAGGAAGCTCTTGCTTAATACTGCCATTGTAACAACCTTCAACAGTACAGTCCTTCATTTACATAGGACATATCATGAATATGGCAGTCATTACAATCTATGTTAAAACTATAAAAACTTTAAAACCAACCAGCAAGCACACCACATTTATTTGTTAAAATAATTTTCAAGTTCTAGTAAGTTTCAAAGCAGAGTCATTTGAAGGGAAGTAAAACGTTGTGGTGATTGAGGTTCTTTACTGGTTTCTGTGTTGTCTGGTTGCTGTAAACAGACATATTGTTGTTGTTTTGCATATAAACATGACTCAACCTCTAATCTCATTAACTGCATTTTACAGGACTGGGTAGAATGCTTGTCAGCCTCATTCATAACTGTCATTCTGTGGTTTAAGGCATTAAATTGAGTGACAGATATTTTGAACTATAGTACATGGCCATGTGTGTGTGTGCGTGTGTGTGTGTGTGTGTGTGTGTGAGAGAGAGATCCATGTCATCCATGTCATGTCAGTCATGTTATGTTCACTCATCTGAGTTTGTCACCCTAGGAGGTTGTTGTGCCTTTGAGTAACCACAACACAACTGGCGTCCTCCACTTTGCTAATCCAGTGGATTGCCACTAGAGAATAGGGTTCTAATTGTACACAGATAAATTGAATAAGCATTTATAAATAAATCAAACAGAGTTCTGTTTGAATGTAACACACTAGATAGGCCAGTGCTGGACCCCATCCCAAGCCTACTGAACACAAAGGCTTAAACTAAAGTCAACAAGCAATTAATATGAGATCCTTGTCTTTGCCTTGACAATGGAATTTGTTTATCCATAGAGTGGAATGGAGTATTCCCGCCTATTCCATTCTTTGGATTGCTGACTACAACTTGTTAAATGAATTTTCAATGAGGAATGTTGACGTCCACCTTCGGTATTCAGTGAAGAACAACATGCTACGCTAATCTTTAAATATGATTACACGTCACTATTTCCTTAGCTACAATAGCAACGTTACGTTTTTCATTTACATACTTCATATGCATCACTTATTACTAATCATTACATCAGCACACTTGTAACAACTTGAGCATTATGAAACTTATACAAAATCAAATAAGCCTAATTTACCAAAATAGTCATTTAAAATAATTGCTAGATTCTCAACACTTATTCACTGACCACATACCAGAACATTTGCTTAATATCTAACTTCTTACCATGGACAGATAGGGAGCCGGGTTGTCCCTCTAACTTTGCCTCCTCTCGCTGTCACAAAGCGTTACACAGTTTGTTTTTATCTTTCAAAGACAAGCTGGGAGTGGTCCAAATAGAACTTAACTGTGATGTGAGGTATAACAAAAAGATGCACTTAAGTTAAATGCAAGCATAAAATGAGATGTACTTCTTTAGATTGTATAATACTAGCAGCAGGCCTACATGTTGTTTTGACTGTAACCATAGAGGCCACATCAGCTCTACCCACCACCAAACCAGCTCTGTATACCACAGGAGGCGGGTCAGGGGAGGACAGCCTAGTTCATAGAGGATGGTATTTGCCAGGCCAGGGTTGGATTCCTCAGGTGGTCAGGATGGGAAAATGTATGAAAATGTATCCACCCACTACTGTACTCACACTACCCTATTGATGAGTGTCTGCGAAGGGACTTACATATAAATGTAAAAGTCTTCCATTGAACACTCCATACTAGCCAAAATGACACGTTACGATGTCAGATGAGAATGTACTGTTGTGTTCCTGGGGGCCTTTTGACACAGAAGTGTCTAGAGTGGTACCCATCTGTAATAAATCCAGGAGGATCTCATTCCAGAGGCTGACACACACAGTCTGAGGTGTTTGGCTAGGGTGTCAGGCTTCCCTGTGCTTTACGAACCTGGTGAAGCTAGTGATCAACTCGGTCGACTTTGAGTACGGAGATGAATTTAGTTGACGAGATGTCCATGAATGCACACCAAGCACTAGCGCGTTACAAGGTCAGATTAGGTCTACAAGGTAAACTGTCGTTTGGCATGTATTAAATAGAACAAGGAGTTTGAGAACTATGTGAATGTGTCCAATAGAAACTCAGTGTGACGAAAAGAAACTCCGTGTGCAACTAAAATGTTGTTTCATCGTAATGAATACATTGTTGCTGTGTACAGAGGGCTCTCCATTTTCACATGTTGGTGACAACACTCAGAAGATTACGTTGGTGGCAAGTGGATCAATGAACCAATCAACTTCAGGGCACACATTACTTTATTGATGCAATGACATGGCCAATATACTACAGTTCAGGGCGGTTCTTAAGCACAACACACAGATTCAACAACATGATCATTAAACAGGTGCACTATTTGGCCACTTAATGTACGGTTGTTACAAAAGAACACCACAGTTGTCGCCAGTTGATGGAGCGCGTCACTGGCATGCTAACTGCAGCAATGTCCACCGGAGCTGTTGCCAGGGAATTTAACGGTCATTTCTTTCCATAAGCCTCCAACATCATTTAAAAGAATTTGTCAGTATGTCCAACGGGCCTCACAATTGCAGACCACAAGTAACCATGCCAACTCAGCTGATGAAACTGTGGGACAGTCTGAGGCTGGCCACCTGCAGAGCTGATGAAACTGTGGGACAGTCTGAGGCTGGCCACCTGGACGGCTGATGAAACAGTTTTTTGTACCCTGCTTTCCGACATAACTGTGTGATAGCCAATTTATGATTAACGCCCTGCTTAACCTTAGCAATTCTCAATGAACGTGGGACAGAAAATGTTGATATAAAGTACATATCTCCACACAAGCTCTTTGAAAATGCTGCTTTTGTTTAGGTCATTTGTTTTTACCCCAGTAATAGAATAGTGTAAGCAACGATATTTGAAAAATAAATGTAGAAGTTACCTGAAAAACAATGAGAACCTGTCAATGCCTTGTTTGTATGAGTCCACCTTCCTCAGCTAACACTCACAGTATGCAAAGTCCGCAAGTTGAACACAGAACATTGGATTAAACATTTTGTTATAGAAAAGGTGATCATGTAACATGACAGAATTCTGTACAGGCAATACAGCAACCATCTGGCAATTCCTTCCAGATACTCATGGAGGAAAATGTTTACCTTGGTGACAGATGACTGCCATGTGCTAAATAAGTATAGAAATGAAAACAAATTTGGTTAAGAATATAAAATCCATGTGTCATCTATCGCAATGGGCAACGATTATTTTTAAAATACAATAAGAAAAAAACAATGTTTGTTGATCTTCATAAATTAGTCAATGCATATAAGGTTTCACTGTTGCTATTAACAAGGTGGTTTAAATCCCTAACTTTGATTGCCTGAGTCTGTGGTTGTTAGACCATTACTGTAGGTGTAACAGGACATTTCACTAATCTAACTGTGTGGGTAACCCGTTTTCAATAGCAAAAAGTAACCTCAGGAATTTATGGTATTTTCTCAACACATCACAACCAAACATGGTGTCAAGGCAAACTACCTCATAATCCACCCTAATATATGGTGTTGAATCTTTGATTTTAAGGCCCATTTTCATTTCAGTGACATTATGAACTACCAAGTACCAGGACATTTTAGACAAAAACTTAGTTGCCACAAGCAGAGGGCTAACACACGGCAGCAGGTAAATCTCGACACAATTCCCTGCACCATCTTAGCCTACAATCCAGACCCTTTGAAAACATCCTGTATGAGCAAGCAGAATGACAAGCAAAATGTGGTGGTAAGATGTCCATCAGAAGGGCTGAATTATTGACCGTTCCCACCTTCTCCACATCCTTATCAATAAGCACACTCTCCATTCTGCCAGACAGGCAAGCCTAACTCTAAGCCTAACCCTCCCCTCCTTGTGCAACAGTTACAGCACCAGTTGGTGCCAGCAGGCATGATTCTCACACTGCTGTGAGCTACCACTGCCCCAGGCCATTTGGGTGGAAAAGTCTGGGAACAAGATTAACTACTATCTAGTCATTGAACAAGAAAATAGCCACAAGGGCAAACAAAGATACGGTTCGTGGAAATCATAAGTATCTTATCCCATGTAACTTTCAGAACGATATATTAAGCAATATGGAAGATGAATTGAAACATAGGTTTGGACACGTGTTAAGATTTGTAATGCTAATAGATGTCAGCTACATATTTCATTGGGTTGAATTGCATTCTGCAAATTGGAGTAACAGATGGCAAGAACGTGCAATAGTGTCCAGTTTTACCCGACTGCGAGTTGAATGTCTGCTTTCCAAAATGTGCCTTTCAGCAGACAACTTTCTTAACTCTTCAGATCATATTACATATTTTCCATACACGGCAGATAGGTTTGTCTTTCATGTAGAACAGAACATCTCGTCAGCTCTATTGCCATCTACATAGTTTTTTTCTCCTCACCAAATGTCCCGGTGCTGGCGAAGCCCAATCCCCTGGAAGGAAAGTCGATAATAATAAAAAGCATGGAGATGTGCTATTCATTTACAGTACAACAACTGAATTGTGCAATGTTGACTTATCAGCCAAACCAGGAAGTACAATGAGGGTGGCGAACATCGTTGTAATGGGATAACCATCACGCATACTGCTTGTAACAAAACAAGCAGGTTTATTGCACCAATCATGAATCAAAGTTCACTATTCAGCATGTTGTTGTTTAGTCAAGGGTCATGACCTAAATGAGAGAAAGTAAAATTGACAGAGTATGAAGCAGGCGTCCACCATTGTAGATTAGTTATCTGTTAAACAGTACTGCATGTTCTGTAGATTAAAAGAAGAGTATTCTTCATTGCAACTCCATCCTGCTGGCATAATATGCCCTTTAGAAATAAATAGGGTCAATGGCAGACAACAGAGGAATACACTAGTTCAGTGTAAACCAGTGTTTACAGTAAATAAAGTCCACATTATCCAGTCTGCTTAACTGCAAGATAATGTTCAGTCCAAATTATTGAATTTAGGTAAAAGCGTTGAAAAAACAGGAAACCTTCATCTGAGACTTTGGGGGACCTCCTTGCTTTTCGTTAACACGCACTCGTTCTGACCCTAGCTGCGGTGGCCGATTGTGTCGATGCTCTCCTGGATGTCAGCCATCTTCTTCAGCACCTGGTTCACCTTTGCCTCGTCAAACTCCAGACAAACAAAGTCTGAGACCTGGAAGAAAGACGAGAACAGAGCTGTTAAAAGGCATGGATGACAGGTGGTGGAGACATGGGATCAAGTGATATATTTTATAGTCAATTATAAATAGTTTGGGATGATTATTCTATAAAGCAATTTATAAACCCCAAAAAGGTAACACAATTGAAAAATCTACATTTCAGATGTTTTTCAATGTAGTGCTTTGGATGAAGTAGGCCTAGAGCAACAGGTATCCTCACACATGGGCACAAATAAACGTTGGCCTAAATATAGCTGCACTTTGCCAGTGGCGCAGACAGTTTGAGATTTCCCATTTAAAAAGGGGTCCCTTGAAACTCTCTCCTTCATTCTGTCTTTCCCCCTGAGGCTTATTTTTTTAATTAGCCTCCAATATCTGCAGTTAGAATATGACCTTTCTAATCAGCATGACACTGAAGACAGTTAAGATATTCAGAAAAAGGAGGATAAAGACAGAAGACGTCGTAAAATGTGCTTCTTAACTATGTCGTGTCCTCCAACAACAGGTCCCAGGCCTGTTCAGTAGTCAATTAGCTCACAATGATTAGGAATAAAGGAATGTTGACCGCAGTACATCAGTGAAGTGTGGCAAGAAGAGCAACTCAGACTGACAGAATAATTCTAAAAGATATTTGAGCTTTTAAAAAAAGAACAGCAGCAGTGTACAGAGACAATGGGCAGATAGTGATAGGCCTATCTATTCACTCTATTTCTATAGGATCATTACACACCACTGAAAAATGCATGAATGTCCTTGGGCAGCTACAATGGGCCACAAGACCGTGCGTCTGTTCCTGTCTATTATTCTGATTATTCCCAAAAGCGTGGACATCACCACATAATGGTCTTATCCCCTCTCTTAAAAAAATGATATGTTTCCTGGTAAGTGCACTATTTCATTTCTACCTTCTTTTGTCTGGAAACACAAGCCATTCCCTTCATTCCGCGGTCATTTGAGTCCATATTTGTGGCTTTAGTGAGTAGGACTTGATCGATGAAATGGGCTACTCAGTGTAAGTTCCTTACGCTTAGGCTGCGTGGAAGTAAAAGCACTCAACGTCCATGATAATTAGCTTTTATTACGCAGCGTAGGACAACACACAATCTGAAAACCAACAACAAAAACGGGGAAAGATATTAGCACTAGCCTTTACAAAAATAACTGCGTAGCCACAGTCTGTTTAACACTTGTGCTACATGTCAGCCTCCCACTGTTTCTACCCTTTCAATAAAGCATAGAAAAAGAAAAAGTGACTCTACTAAATTGATTTGGCTTGTCGTCACCTAAAGCGTATGAGGCACGCGTCACCTCAACTCTCAGGGTAAACAAAGGGACAGTGACTAAATTCATGAATAACTACTCTCCTACAACAGCACACTGGAGATTTCAACCAAGTGATGTCTTGTCTTGAAGGTCGTGCTGCCCTGCTGGCCTCATTCTCAGTGCCAGGGGACTGTCAGACTGGCACAAAGCTATCTGAGGCAGGGGAGCCCTAGCAGAGTCATTGTCATGTGAGCAGGCCCCAGACAACAGAGCCTGGGTTAGGTCTCACAAGCCTTGTAGATTCCTGATGGGTTCGACCCCACAGGGAAACAGCTCCAAGCACCAGAAGCCTAGGTTAAATAACATGTGCTGATCCTTATTTTGCAACCAATAGTGAAGCTACGGGCTGAGAAAATAAATATGTTGGGGCACAACTGCCATTCCTTAATGTGGCGTGTAGCTTAAAGTTAATCTGTTCACATAAAAGAACTTGACCTCTGTTGCAGGAGACCTTTCTGGGGTCGTTAAAATGCGAGGTATTTGAAGTTCAAAAAGGCTTTAGATTTTTGTAATTCCCACTATAAAAGATCAGACCTTGTCTTGGAAAAAAATTGGATCAACCTGTACAAAACAATATAACATTGAAACATCCTGTCGCTACCCACATCTAGGGCTTAGAGCTACACGGCATACCTGGCACAGTTAATCCTGGTAAGTCGGTTACAACACTTAGTGTCAGACAAAAAACACCAATTGTAATAAAACTTAAGACATGGGATCTAAACTGTCATCTTGGAAAGAGTGGGTTATACAGGTTGAGCCCAAAACAAAAGGGGAGCCCATCCCATCTGCTTTTTCATCAAGTACAACCAACAGCAACCAAAAACCACTAAGTCAGAAAAGCAGTTTCACATTTCATTTGCTGAGCGCTGGTGAGTCTTAAGTTATGGCAGCCTATTCCCTAATTGGTACACCAAAGTTCTGCAGGGAACAGAAGGACATTTAGAACGCATGAAAACCTGTTCCTCTTCGGTAGTAGAGGGGCTTGAGAGCCTAGCAACGACTTGACGTGTGGGTGACATCCTAATGACTGCTTGGCGTTTGGCTTCACTACGCAGTGTTCATATGTTCAGTCTTCTGTGCAGTGAGAAGAAAATGTCCCGAAGTCTTAATTGTTAACCTACAGCACATTTCAACCAAACTCCTGGAGGGATTGTTACAGGACTGTATCCTGAAAACAACAGGATAGGTAGATAAGGGATTATTAACAATCGTCTGTCAATGTCCTTTAACTATCCACCCCACAAATAAACATGCCTAACGCTGAAAGCCAACTCGCCAATCTCTTGCTATTTAGATGTGAGCAGACAGAGACGACAGAGACAACAAACGCTGGATTCCATCACAACAAAGAGATCTGATGGCTGATCACGTTAGTAGATCATTTCACGCAGGATAATTATGCTTGGGTTGGGTTGATCTGGGTGAAGTCAACGCCCAACAAGAGACAAACGGGTCGTGGCTTGTCTTGTGAATCATGGAACGCTTAAGGGAAGCTTTTCAATAGGCTCCACACCCATCAATGCTGCACCTGGTGGGACAGTGTTCAGCAAAGTAAACCGTTTTAGGTCTATATAAAAGAAAATCAAATAGCTGCGGTCTTATT
This sequence comes from Esox niger, assembly GCA_016801105.1. NCBI lineage: Eukaryota > Metazoa > Chordata > Actinopteri > Esociformes > Esocidae > Esox > Esox niger. The sequence goes on from JACXGJ010001226.1 coordinate 9,819, forward strand.
GGACAAAATACTGTCGAACCTCCACGTCCCAAAACTTGTTGTGCCTACTGTACAGGAGACCTGTGTCCTGCTAGATGAAATGTAAAGACCTGAAAGCTCCGCCCCAATACAGTACATTAGCCACATACTGGCTAAAGTGCCTGTTTAGTCCTCAGGCTGGGTGAACTTAATAGAATCTTCTGTGGTTGCCCTGAAAGGAGAGAGCTCGGTCAGCAGTGGTGGGTGGCACGTTTCTCAAAGGATTGTTGAGCAGTTAATAGATAAATGGATTGGCAAAGGGACAAACCCAATGGCCGACGGTGCTCCAGTGGTCTGGGCCACAGTTGCCCTGCCCAGTGCAATCTAGCGACCCTTTGTGGTGGCGAACATGTCAAAATCAGGTCCGCTGAGAGGAGATGAAGCGCGTCCTTAATTACGAATTCAGTGTCACGCAACTGGTAACAAAAACATGGTAAAGAAGAAGAATAAAAAAACATCTCAAATAAGACAGAGCTCACATCTCTCCTCCACTGCCAAATCAATTTGCAGGACTCCACCCAAACCACAATCAGGACTATAACCTCGCTCGCAATGACGCAACTACACTGAAAGTCTGCGTCTTAAACCGCTGCACTATTACGAAGCCTGAAGGATCAAGCATATTTCTGATTCCAGATAAAAGCTAAAGCTCCACAGGGAAACATTGAAATGGAGCAACACATCACCCAGTTCATTATTATAGCACGTTCATTTCCACTAAGCCTCCATTTTAGCTCCACTCTTCAGATGGTGAGACATTGTTAACTAGAGTAACAGTGAGAATTCTGTCAGTTCAGGGGCTATGGGGAGCAACAGTCCTTATAGCCTTTTCAAATGCTTGTCCCAAGAGAGTTAACCATTTACTCAATAATGAAAGTCAGCACACAAAAGTCAACAGTCTGAATGGTTACAGATTTATCTTCAATGCATTTTACTAACTCTGCCCAATCCTTCCATATTACTGAATTAAAAATACTACATGGACATTTTTTCTGTTTGATTATTTGCTTTTAAAACACTGATACATAAAATAATCTGCTGTAAGGTGACACAGTAAAAAATATTATAGTAAATGTTATACAAAATAAAAATAGTACAGCACAATTCAAAACTATGAAATTATCAAGTGTTCTTTATTTCATGGTGAACTGTTAAATATATACTTGTGGTCAAAAACTCTGCTGGAAATAGGCCAGGGATACAGAACAATGAGACAGGCTAGGGATACAGAAGAGGGATATAGAACAGTGAGGCAGGCCAAGGATACAGACCAGGGATACAGAAGAATGAGACAGACCACTGGGTCGGCCATTTTGATAACAATCCAAATGTGCAGGCATTCTGAGGCGTTTTCTTAACTGAACGCCCTACATGTGCATCATCACCTGGATTAGAGCATCGACGGAAACAAAGATACAAGTTTGTCGCTAGCAGTAATAAAAAGCTACACTTGACAGCTACTATTTGATGCTGGCCTTTAGAGAGGGACCACATCATTCTTGTGAAGTATTTGTCATATTTAAAATTTTGTGATTCAGGTGTGGCATCAAATGGAGCGGCCTTTATTTACATGATTCATTGTTATAAACACTTTTGTTACATTCAGTCTTTTCAGAGCCAACCACTTCAGACTACTACCTACAGTAAAAGCCTACAACCAGGTCACAAAATATATGTTGCAAAACATGGGTAGATATTGGCATGTGGAATCAGTCACCAACCTTTTGCTAATTTGGGAATATACAATAATGAAATAATCCCCAGCATGTTCAAATCAAATTGCTGGTGCCATGATTGTGCCTCTAAATTTCTTTCAGGCAACCACCAGGAGGCAATCATGAGCAACCATTATACTAATTATGGCTCTCACAGTAATATATTATAATGAGTATTATAAAAGTTTTGATTTATAGCACCATAAAAATCTACCATAGATGTTTTCAAAGTACAGGCAGCTCAAGAAGTTCACAAAAGTGAAAGATAACTGAGCAAAAAATTAACAACACAAAAAATGAGTTTTATTTTGGCATCAAACATAAGCGTGAGCCATATACTTTCTATTATAATGGGCACCCCTAAAGAAAACCAATCAAAAGCTATGCTTTTTAGTTGGTCTCATTCCCCTGCAATGGTACTTATTCCTTTCACCAGGAGTATAAATATGAGGTGGCACACATGTGAATTCCCTTTGTCATCCATCAGCATAGTTAAAACCAAAGAACTGAGGGAAGTATAAACCTGATCCTGCACACACAGGAGCTCAGACCAGGAAATAGGCAACACATACGTAAAGATGTTTTTTGGGGATTACAGCTCTGCATTCAACACTATTGTGCCTGCTAACATTGTTCCTTAGCACAGGACCCTGGGAATAAACACCTCCATTTGGAATTGGATCCTGGACTTCCTGAAAAGCAGACACCAGGGGTTGAGAATGGGCAAACTCCCCTCTGTTCTGACCCTGAGCACCGGATATGCTAATCTAAGGAGATGATCGTGGACTTCAGAAGGCGGCAGGGGGTGGGGTGGGTCATGCCCCCCTACACATCAACGGAGCTGTAGAGAGTCAGTCTAAAAGTTCCTTGGTGTGTTCATCAAAGATGACCTCACTGAGTCCAGTCAAGCAGACTCTGCATTAAAAACTGCCCAAAAGCGACTATTCTTGAGACTCCTCAGGAATTTGTTTGGAATGTCTGCACAAACTCTCACCAACTTCTACAGGTGCCCCATTGAGAGCATCCTCTGAGGCTGCACAAATGCCTGGTATGGCAGCTGCTCCGCTGCTGATCGCAAGTCCCTCCAGAGGACGGTAGTCTGCAGGATGCGTAATCGGCCGCCATCTCCCCTCCGTGCAAGGCATTTACCACACAAAAGGCCTTAGGAAAGCACGGAACATCATCAAAGACTACAGCCACCCAGGTCATGGTCTGTCCACTCAGCTGCTGTCTGGGAGATTCTACCAGAGCTTTAGGGCACATACTTCCAGACTCACCAACAGTGAGTTTTTTCCCCTCAGGCCATAAGGATTCTCAACCACAGCAACACTGATACATGATCATACTGATTACCTGAACATTCCAAATGCTCAGATGTCTTTCTACTGCATGTACAAAATAATATTTTAATCTACTATTCATAGGCATAAAACACTCGGTCTACACTCTTCAAAATTGCTGCTGTTATATAAATTACACACGCACGCACACGCTTTGGACAAGTCTATGAATGTCCTTGAGTGACCCAGACAAAGCCTGGTCTTGAACCTCATTGAACATCTATGGGGTGACCTGAATATCACAGTTCACCAACATCCCACACCAAATATTACAGAGCTTGAGAGGATCTGCAAGAATGAGAGAAACTGTCCAATTCCAGGTGGGGAAAGCTGGTAGCGTCATATTCAAGTCTTGAAGCTGCAATCATTGAAAGAGGTGCTTCTACAAAATACTGAATAAAGTGTCTGAATACATAAGTACAGGATGTATTCCCATTTTTTTTTTTTTTTTATGTTTGTGCTTTGTCATTATAGGGTATTGTGTTTGGATTAATGGCAAAAAAATATCCAAATATATGTAACCAATTCCATATGAAGTCTAAAAAACAATATGCGGGAAATGAGAAGGTGTCTGAAACAGTTGCTCAGTCAGTGCAGGTACAGTTGTGCTCAAAAGTTTAAAATATATATATGTAATATATATACCCCTTGTAAAGAAAACATGTATTTTATTTCTTATGAGATTCACACTCAACTGTAGCTCATAGCTATGGAATGGCACATTCATAAAACAAAATATGGCAACATAAAATACAATTTACTGACCCCTGTCCAAAAGTCTGCATACCATTAGTTCATAATACTGTGTATTGCCCCCTTTAGCATCAATGACAGCGTGCAGTCCTTTTTAATAGTTGTCTACAAGGTCCTAAATTCTTGCAAGTGGTATAGCTGCCAATTTGTCTTGGCAAAATGCCTCCAGGTCATGCAAAGTCTTTGGTAGTCTTGCATGAACCACTCGTTTGAGATTTCCCTAGAGTGGCTCAATGATATTAAGGTCAGGAGCTCTAATACCTTCACCACTCTAATACCTTCACCTTTTTCTGCTGTAACCACTGGAGGATCAACTTGGCCTTGTGCTCAGAGTCATTGTCGTGCTGAAAAGTCCAAGAGCGTCCCATGTGCAGCCTCTGTGCAGAATTTATTTTCCAATAAAATACTGCATTCAACTTGCCATACATTTTCACAAGATTCCCGTGCATTTAGAGCTCACACCCCCCAAAACATCAGTGAGCCACCATCGTGCTTCACAGTGGGGATGATATTCTGTTCACTATAGGCCTTGTTGACCCCTATCCAAACATAGCACTTATGGTTGTGACCATAAAGCTCTATTTTTGTCCCATCACTCCAAATTACAGTGTGCCAGAAGCTGTGAAGCGTGTCAAGGTGTTGTCATGCATATTGTCACTGTGCTATTTTACGGCATTGTAAAGGCTTCTTTCTGGCAACTCGACCATGCAGCTCATTTTTGTTCAAGTATCATGATATTGTGCTCCTTGAAACAACCACACCATCTTTTTCCAGAGCAGCCTTATTTCTCCTGAGGTTACCTGTGGGTTCTTCTTTGTGTCTCGAAAAATTATTCTGGCAGTTTTAGCTGAAATCTTTCTTGGTCTACCTGACCTTGGCTAGGTATTAAGAGGTCCCGGAATTGTCCACTTCTAAAGAAGTTATCGAACAGCAATGACTTGCATTTGCAAGGCTTTGGACATATTTTTATATCATTTTCCATCTTTATAAAGGAAGCCAATTACCTTGTTACGCAGGTCTTTTGACAGTTCTTTTCTACTTCCTGCTCAGTGCATCCACATGAGAGCTAAATAACTCATTGACAATTTATACACAGACACTACTAATTGCAATTTAAAAAGCCAGATTTCAGAAATTCACTAATAGTCTCCACTTTCACCTGTGTGTCCCCTTGTGTGATTTCTGTTATCATTAAGATTTTAAAAGGAGCCAAACAACTATGTGACAATAAATGGCTTCATATGATCACCAACCTTAAATAAAGGACAGTTTCTTTGAATGATCAGTCATATATTCAAAGTAAATGCAAAAATATCACAATTTCTGCCAGGGTATGCAAACTTATGAGCACAACTGTAGGTGGTTAACGTGCCCTTTGCTTACAGTCCATTACTGGTGTCGGTTTACAGTCCATTACTGGTGTCGGCCCTTCACCCTCACTCACCTCTCCAGCCCTGCCCAATTCCAGTTCCACCAAGGCCACAGGGCTGTTGGTGGCCTCCCCTTTGCTGGCCGAGGTCTGGAGGTCCAACCTCCAGGTGAGGCCCTTCAGGCTGGGCTCCCAGCGACTCTGGTTTAACAGGGTCTCCCTCACCCGGGTCCGGTGGCCTTTCCAGAAGCGGGACAGGACGGCCGCCTGGTCTGCGCTCACACCCCCTTTGCCCTGCTTTCGGGTCTGGGCTGTGAGGAAAGCCTCCAGCTGAGATTGATCCATGTCAGCAGTAGCAATGGACTGAAACGAGAGGAAGCAAACATATGAAATAAAGAGGTTCATATTTGTCTGTTGCATTATCGTGGCCATCACATCAGAAAGGCAGACAGTTGATGGTAAACGGACGCATTTGCATACACCGCGAAAAGGATTTCAGGGTTAGTTCGACGTTTCATGTGTTTGTGCTGCCACCTATTGAAAAAGTCTGTTATTAAACAGTAAACCCCAGTGTACAAAAATAATTTGGTGACCTAGCTGAAATGTTTACTTTTGATAGCAAACCACAACGCAGTCTATACAAAAGATAGTAAAAGTTTTTAAGCATTTATACATTCCATAGTTATCTATATAGTCTACTACGATTGTAATGCAACAAAGTAATAATAAAAAAACAATTTCAACAAGTAACATGTATTTCTGAAGTACGTTAACCCCCTCGTACGCATATTCGGCAAATACGTTTGTGTTTCTCAGAGATCCTTCAACAAAACTCATCTGTGAGCTGATTATGTCAAAATGCCAGAAGTTGACGGTACTGTACCTTTAAAAGACCCTTCATCTTTTCATGGAGCGCATGAAAGTCCTCCGGTGTTAGGTCTGGATAAAGCTCATTTTTCAATAGCTCCTCGGTGATATCATTGTTATTATAATATACAATTTGTGCTATTCCATTCAACAATCCGTTTAAAGATTTTGTGTCTACGTCCGCCATTTTTGTCCGCTTGAAATGCCACGTGATTGTGATGCTTGTCACGTGAAAGCGAACTCAATCGTTTTTTTTCACACGCTGCATTAATCTCTGCGGATCTCCCGTATGACATAGTCGAATACGACGTTTCTAAAATTTGAGAATAAAAATGACACTGGTCTGTGGTTATAGCAAAAACAAATATCATGTTCCCAATACAAAGACTTTCTAACGAATTTTAAGAACGTTTTCAGTTTTTGTTGTAAGCGTTACGATTCCTTACCCTTACTACAAGATGAAAATACTCAAATGAGGATTAATGATTACATGTTTGTAAACATACCCTACAGTAGCAGCAAGTTGCAAATTGTATGTAATTGCAGTGTACGTGTTTCTACATGTGTAACCAACTTGAAGAGGATACTTGCATTGGTTGGTATGAATTTGGCTCACTACTACATTAATACACTGGCAGTTCAGACTTACATTCTGATCCAGAATAAACCCTTTAAAAGGTGCTCCCCACCTTGTGCTGAAAGATGATCATGTGCTGAAAGATGATCATGAGTGAGCAAACACCATGTGCCCAGACATTAGCGTTCCCAATTTTACTGCCTTTGTGTCCCCTGGTGGGAATGACCTAAGTATGACCCATGAGGTTATCGCAAATTACTGCCTTAAATTACATTCAGGGAGGGAGAGAACAAGAGGCAAACCCCGCCCTGCGGCATTTCCAAAATACAAACAGTCAGATGGCGTGATGTGTGAAAGTTTTGTATAAAAGCCATGGTCATGACTCAGAACTTTAGGGGTGTATCTGCAGAAGGACCTGGCTTTAATGTCTGTCATTATGTTATGATTTTCACTAAAGTCTATTGGATTCACAAAATCCTGAGTCGAATTGCATTTGTTTTAGAGAGAGTGGACCTGATTTTAAACAAGAGTTGTCAGAACACAGTGCATTGCAGTTTGTTGCGTATGGGGCTGCGTAGCCGCAGACCAGTCAGGGGGCCCATATTGAGACAGTAAAGTTAAAGACAAGATGCTTGGGAGAAATACCTCCTTGGATATCTCAACTTTCTCAAAAGTTTACATAGTTTTTGCGTCTTAATATGTTCTGACATTAATCGGTTACAGAAATCAAATTTTTCATATTAAAATAGCTCAAGTATAAAGTTTCAATAGACTGAACACATTTTCCTAAACTTCCAGTTCAACCAATAGCTCTGGGTTGACATTTGAACACAGATCAGGCCCTTCTTTCTCAACCTTGAGATGAACATAATCCCTTGATATGACTCAGTGGTTTCTAACAAAGATGTTATTAATCTCAGACCAACCTGCAGCGTAGCCTCATTTGGTGATAACAGTCAGATAAAGTCACTGTCCTTTGGAGTTTACAACAAAACATATTAAATGAATAGGTTAGAATAAAAAACTGGACCATAAAGTATGAATTATATATAAAAATGATTGTTTCTTGAAAAATACATGCCCATTTTGAATTTCATGCCAACAACATGGTTAAAAGTTGGGACGGGGCAACTGTTGGAAAACTGTCTTTGTTTAAGCATTTTTTATGCTAAAGAAACCCGGTGGAACATCTCACAACTAATTTGGTTAATTGGCAACAGGTCAGTAACATGCCAGAGAGGAAGAGTGTTTCAGAAGTAAAGAAATAAACCCCTCTGTGAAAGACTGCCGGCAAATAGTGCAATCATAAAAAAATAAGGTTTCTCAATGTAAAATTGCAAAGAGTTTGGGGCTGTCATCATCTACAGTACATAAAAATAATTAAAAGATTCAGAGAATCCAGAGAAATGTCTGAATGCAAGGGACAAAACCAATACTGGATGGCCGTGATCTTCGGGCCCCCATCGGCACTGCATTTAAAGCAGACATGATTCTGTAGTGGACATCACTGCATGGGCTCAGGAACACTTCCAAAAAAACATTGTCTGTAAACACAGTACATCGCTGCATCCACAAAATGAAGTTAAGACTCTACCATGCAAAGAAATCATATAAAAACAAGATCCAAAAATGCTCCTGCCTTCTCTGGGCCCAAGCTCATTGAAGATGGACTGAGGCATTTGAACAGTGAGAGACAGAATAACAACAACAAAATCCAGAAAAACGCATGTCAATTTTTTTTTAAATTGATTTGCATTTTAATGAGGGAAATAGGTATTCAACCCCTGTGCAAAACATGACTTAGTACTTAGTAGTAAAACCCTTGTTGGCATCACAGAGTTCAGATTTTTCTTGTAGTTGGCCACCAGGTTTTCACACATCTCAGGAAGGAATTTGCTCCACTTTTCTTTGCAGATGTTCTCCAAGTCATTAAACAGGGGATCAAATAACTTTTCCCTTACTGTACCACAGCACACTTTCAGATGTCTAGTGGAGTCCAAGCCTCGACCGGTCAGGGCTGTTTTGGCATAAGGGTGACGTACACAATATTAAGCAGGTGGTCATAATGTTATGGCTGATCGGTGTATATCGAATGTAATAATTAACCCTGTTTCCCAAAAATTGTGACGCTGCGTAAAATGCAAATAAATACAGAATGCATTTATGTGCAAATTATTCATCTCTCATCTCTCAAAAATAGTACAAAGACAATATATCAAATGTTGAAACTGAGAACTGAGAAAGGTAATTGTTTCTGAAAAAATAAATGCCCATTTAGAATTTGATGCCAGCAACAGGTTTCAAAAGAGAGGTGACAGGGGCAAGTTAACCACTATCTTGCATCACCTCTTCTTTTAATAAAACTCTGGTAGCATTTGGGAACTGATAAGACCAACTGCTGTAGTTTCGAAAGTGAAATGTTTTCCAATTCTTGCTTGATATTAGATGTCTGCTGCTCAACCATTCAGGGTCTCCTTTGTCGTTTTTTTTGTTTCATAATGCAGAAAGGGTTTTTGTTTGACAAGTTTCACAACAAACAAGGAATTGGTTCTGGCTGTTGGTGCAACAATTAATACAGATTGAAAAAGGGAAATTAAAACAAATAAGAACAGTGGACTGATAGGTTCCAAAGAATGCAGAAAATTATCTATCCTTTCCTCCGCCTACCTCAAGGGTGGAACTGTAAAAAAACGTTATAACAGCAGGATACCAGCAGTTACAGTGACTGAACGAGAGCAGCATCATAATATCTACTTCATAAGGTAACGACAAAGTCTGTGTGTGGGTGTGTTGTGTGTCTAGTATATTTTGTAAAAAACATTATCTGCCAATAACAACAATAACCAAAACCAAATATTGTTTAGTGTTTGAATGGCAACAGAAGTTTACAACTTAACAAGACCCAAGCAGAATACGTTTAGTAATGGTTAAAATAAAGTTAGAGTGTGTTACAACAGGTTAAAAAGAGATTAGAACATGTTAGTTAACAGTTAGAATGGGGTTAGAATATGCACAGAGTACTTGGACAGTAGAGTCATTGGGTCAGTATACTATTGTGTGATATGGCTGGGGCAAGATCAGCAGAAATACTAATCTATTTTCAAAGACAGACAATGTCATGTTATGACTAGGACCGTCTTTACTTCTGGTTTATGCGTCTTTCCTAATTTCCCTCTTTCCTCTTCAGGTGTAGCTAACAATGGCTATTATTGAAACATTAAATGAAATAGGACAACTAACATCGTCTGGATTCGGCATTCCTTGGCCCAGGCATGGCATTCATCTGCTCCATTGGTTTTCTCATGACTTTGTCAAATTCGACAACAATGGTAACCTCGTGGCAATGCACAATCCCGAAAGTCAGGCATTCGGCTTCCGTCACTTTAACAACCGAACCGAGTTTGGCGGAAACAATTACAAACTTCTCCCGAACCAAAACTTCCCCTACTATGAGGTAGGCAACCTGAATATCCCGGGGGCAGCAGCACTACCGGATTACGTTAAGCAGAACTATGACAGGCAATGTGATGAGAGCAACATGGACCGTATCATCATCAGTTTTCACTCAGGTTTCGTGGTGGACAAAGTATATGTGACCCAACACGAGGACATTAAGAGATTTGATCGAGAGAAAACGTATCGGGTTAGTAAGGGTTTGGTCAAAATTATTCGTCAACTGGAGCTGGAGGATATGCTACAGCAAACTGGGAGCTCGATTTCCAGGCAAATTATGCTATCGATGGTCAATAGCGACGAGAGAAGTAATAGGGTCGCTGCGGTGAGTCTCCGGCCAGAACCAGTGACAGAGCACGTGATTGACATGCCAGGCAAGTCAATGGCTCTGAGCGATCTGTCTTACAATCGACATGAAAGAAGAGTCTACAATCAGCCCCAGCGGGAGAGAAAATGCTGTGTTATTCTGTAGCCTGGGCCAAGGAGAATTAGGACAGATACAAGCAGTAGTGGTTCACCTGGGCCCAGGTGTGACTGCACCGCCAGGGGCCCGTAATCATAAACGTATTTTGTATTTTTATTTTGTATTCTGTGTTTCTATGCTGTTATCACAGTCAGACGTCAGCTGGTAGGGGGGCCCACAACGTTTGTCCACATATTTTCAAACCCAAATGTACACTATCGTTCAAAAGTTTTGGGTCGCTTGGAAATGTCCTTGTTTTCCATGATAATATACTGTAAATGAAATTAGTGTGAATAGGAAATATATCATAATGAATATGGAATAGTCATTGACGTGGTTCGAAATTATACTTTTCAATTGAAATTATAATTGTGTCCTTCAAACATGGTTTTCGTAAAATAATCTTCCATTTGCTGCAATTACAGCCTTTCAGACCTTTGGTGTTCTAGTTGTCAATTTGTTGTGGTAATCTGAGGGGATTTCACCCCATGGTTCCTGAAGCACCTCCCACAAATTGGATTGGCTTGATGGGCACTTCATATGTACTGTATGGTCAAACTGCTCCCACAAAAGCTCAATAGGGTTGAGATCCTGTGACTGTGCTGGCCACTCCATCATAGACAGAATACCAGGTGACTTTCTTCCCTAAATAGTTATTGCATAGTTTGAAGCTGTTCTTTGGGTCATTGTCCTGCTGTAGGTGGAATTTGGCTCCAATTAAGTGGCGTACACAGGGTATGACATGGCGTTGCAAAATGGAATGATAGCCTTCCTTCTTCAAGATCCCATTTACCCTGTATAAATCTTCCCCTTTACCACCACCAGGTCACCCCAGACCATCACATTGCCTCCACCATGCTTGACGGATAGCGTCAAGCACTCCTCCAGCACCTTTTAATTTGGTCTGCATCTTAAACTTAGATTTGTCTGTCTGTCCATACATATCTTCCTCTGTCTAGTGTCTGTGTTCTTTTGCCCATCTTAATCTTCTTCTTTTTATTGGCCAATCTGAAATAAGACTTTTTCTTGCAACTCGGTTAATAAGGCCAGCATCCCAGAGATGCCTCTCCGCTGTTTGTCTTGAGACTGTTGTTATGCAGGTATTATTTAATGAAGCTGACATTTGAGGACCTGTGAAGCATCTGCTTTTCAAATTTGACACTTATGAATTTGTCCTCTTGCTCATTTGTGCAACGGGGCATCCCTCTCCTCTTTTTATTCTGGCCTATTCTGAGTCAGTTTGCACAATGTTGTACAAGATCTTCAATTTATTGGCAATTTCTCACATGGAATAGCCTTAATTTCTCAGAACAAGAATAGATTGATGAGTTTCAGAACACATTTCTTTGTTTCAGGTCATTATGAGCCTGTAATTGAACTCAAAACTGCTGATGTTCCAGATACTGAATTAATCTATGCTTTATTGCTTTATTAATAAGCACAACAATTTTCAGCAATGCTAACATAATTGCACAAATATTTTCTAATTGATGATGATCTATTAGCCTTTTAACATTATAAACCTGGAATAGCAAATGCAACATGCCATTGGAACACAGGCCTGATTGTTGGTGGTACCGTTTCCAGATACAATAGTCATTTCCAACATTTGCAATGTCTACACTGTATTTCTGATCAATTTGATGTTATTTTAATTTAAAGGACGAGAAATGTGCTTGCCTTTCAAAAGCAATTCATCATTGAATTGTTCTTTCTTCATCATTTTATAAGATATACTATTTTCTCTGTACGATTTATATTAAGCTTATTTTAGCACAAACATTTTTTGATTAATACAAAACTCCACTGAGCTTGTTTTTTGTCCTAGACTAGGATTGATCCATGTCTGCAAACCTGGCCCTATGTGTACTAATAGACATCTTCCCTAGTCAACATCTTCTGTCTATTACCTAACTGTCATCAGGAACAGTAATGAGTGGAATCTGTGTTCAACCTTTCTTTTAGTTGAGGACAGATATTCCGTAGAAAATATTAATAGCATTTTGTACACCCAATAATCTTCTGTATGAACTGTATTTTGTATTGATTAAAAACCTGGATAACTGGTATCCAAAACTCTGTGTAATAAATGGACTGTTAGACTCGTCTTGAATTTGCTTTAGACTGTTCAGTGACAAGGTCAGCATGCTCTGTTCTTAGATGTGATTGTGGCCAGAATGGAACGCTCCAGACCTCAGCCTATTTAAGCTATGGCCCAGCAGCAGAATGCTCCAAGGTGAAATTTCTTGAGTCTTTTCAGTTCTTTCCATTTGGGGCAGAACAGAAGCAAGTGATAGCTCATATCAGGAGCTCTGTTACTTTGGACCTAGAACTGTGGTTGCCTTGACAGTGTGGTCTATCTAATTTTCTTATTTGTGTGACAGCTTGTTTTCCTGTATGTATCTTGAGCATAAGACATACTATTTTGGGGACTGAGGGGTATACAAATTTAAAACAAAAATATGATTTCAGAACAACTGTCATTTGTTAGTCTCTGTACTCTTACATTGTATTTGTCTGATACTTATTCCAGTATATATACAATTAAAGACCTGACGTAATCTACTGCAATACCAACAACTGAACAGTTTTACTTGATAAATTACTAACACTATCAAAACTTCCACACCTAAAACTTCTGAACAGCAAAGTAGATACAAGTTAAATACCCAAGCACATTGACTTCTGCATGTTTTTCGTGATATTATTATATTTTTTTGAAATAGGGCATTTAAGCATTTCACTGTTACTCCACACAAATATTTCTGTGACCTGAATATTGTAGTACTGTAGCCCTACAGTGCAATCATTAATCATTGTGACATTGGATTAACAGATCTGAGTGACCCAAACCCTGATTACCTTTTTAACTTAATTACATATATATATATTTTTATTAATATGTATTTATTTGAACTTACACCTATTTATATAAGTTATTGTTTCATTATCTATACATCTAGTGTATGTAGGAAATGAGTCTTACATACACTAGTGTATGCTTTTGGGCATTTCAGCCCAGGAGGGGTGTGCGTGTAGGGGTCGTCCAGGACTAACTTTACCAGTACAGCTATCAACCATTGAGGTCGAACACGACTAACTTTACCAGTACAACTATCAACCATTGAGGTCGAACAGGACTAACTTTACCAGTACAACTATCAACCATTGAGGTCGAACTGGACTAACTTTACCAGTACAACTATCAACCGTTGCAAAGAGCATAGATGCCAATGCTACAATATCATAACATCTGCAGATATCTACAACCACACCACTCTAAATATTATCTCAAATCACACCACACAGACAACCGTAGAGATTCGATCGAAAGCAGGGGAGGGCCAAAATGTTGGCTCCTAGGCCAATCAGGATTTTGATGTGACCCAATGCTGCATGGAGAGTTTTCATACAGCATGCAGAACTGGGCCGCTAAGCATGGGTCTCTGTGTGAGTAAAGAGCCGTTCCCTTATATAGGAAGCCTGAGACATTAGAATACAAAACAACACTGTAAATCAAACATTCAAGGATGTCTACTGAGTCAGAGAAGACCTTCAAAAGAACACCAGAATCCTTATTTTATCAGCTACTCCCTGCATTCAGTATAAACAGGAAAATGTCAGCAACATGTGGACACCATTTATCAAAACCACATTTGCTCTATGGTCATATAGATAGAGTACAACTTATAATTATTAGAAGTTTAAAAGTAGTAGATGTTATTTTAATTAAGGTACCAGAAGAATACAGGGTATAGTCAGGTACAGTCTAGTACATAGATAAAGGACATTTGTCCCACAGTATCCTGGTTAGATGAAGATTTTCACTATGTAAAACCATGTCAAGTATTAATTTGCATGATATACTTTAATATTATACTGTATTTTTTGTCCTCCTCTTCCAAGCAGGTTATGTCCATTTTGTCCTTTCCTTGTCAGAAACTCCACAGCAAGTGGAAGAGAGTCAATGCAAATCTCAACAAGCCTCTCTCCTTGTCACCACATTTGTCACCCAACCAGGAGATGTATTTAGCCAATAACCATGGTGGCGCTCGCTGGCACACAAACTACCACAAGGAGTCGCTGAAGTGCAACAAGAGAAGGCAGTGCTGTGCACCAACCACACATCCATGCTGGACGGCACGGGGACAGTGTTGCTACCAGTCCCTTCTGTCACATTTTTACCAAAACAATAGCAGGGTATTTCAACTGGAGATTTATCCTTGTAACTTTCTAACAGATCGCTCTAATTGGTTAAATGGCATTGAGAACATTTTTATTTCTTTCAGGTGGGAGTAAAAACAAATACGTCAAGAAAGCAATTGCACTTTTCACAGCTTGTAGGTGAGCATAAGTAGAAGTACAAAGATGAGTAAAGTGGCTTCATCGATGGGAAACTAGTACACATTTGCATCATATCTAAGTTGATAAGACGATAATTGGTGCAAGGTTTTGATAAGATTACTAATTTTATAACTATAAACAAATTATATTGAGAGAGTCACAACAGTAGCAAGTTACTTTTGTCGAGACAACATGATATAAGCGCAAGGCGTTGGCTTCGTGCCATCTCACTCTTTTCAGGTGCATGGTACAGTAAGTCCCTGGTGACAAAACTGTCTGTCGTGTGTTAATGTTAAACAAACCTCAGCTCAGCTTCCATTCAAACACCTGAATTAGCCCTCTCAAACCAGAACCATAAATGCAGTACTTTTCCATCTTCATGCCTCCTAGCCGGGAACAGAATGGTATTAAGAGAAAGACCTTGGAGTTGTAAGGACCACACATTCCAGAGCTCTACACTTTAGCTAGTACAAAGAACTCATACAAAACGCAGAGTCTAAACTCAGAGACTTCTATTTAATTGTCTAAGTTAGAAACGCGCAACAAACTAATGATTATAAACTGTATGCATAATATAGTAATACATTCATAGTGCAGTTGTACGCAGATAGCAAAGCAAAAGCATTGTATTTCTACTAAGATATTATGATGTAAAAGAGAACATCACATTCTGTCATCGTCCATATTCTGTTGGCTCATTAGGAACCTACTGTCCACTCAGAAATTGAATTTGCAAATCTTAAGCCAACTGTTGGTACAATTTTGCATTAAATATAACATTAATTATATTGTTTATTGAAACAACCAATTTCCCACTTGTCATTACACTGAAAACGATTGACTGGTAGAAACACACTGCCGTATAATGGTTATGTTGATGTCTAATTGGAATTTTTAAGACGAATGAAGCACATGTGTTTAGTTTATAGAGATACAACGTTTTGAATATACACATATTTTCCTATTCTGTTCTACACATGATTTCCAGTGTGCTGCAGAACTTAAGTTGCTGTTTATGCATTTAACTTGTCTGTTGATTGTGACTGACATTGGATCGGAGGTACAAGAACGACAAATACTGAATCAGAATCAGGCTCCATAATTTTTTCTCTCCTAGAAATCACTATTTTACTGTTGTATGTATTATACGTCCTAGAGGTGGAACTCTGTAGAGTTAAATACAGGATGAATCAATAGAAACGTGAACATGTGAAGGAGCCAGGGGCCCCACCTTTGGTGGCATAAATACCCAACAATCACGTATAGCTTTCTTCAATGCTCACTGCCCGTGGTTGGCAATTATCACGCCTGCTTCTTAAAATAATTATTTTATAAATAGAAATTGACAGTATAAATTGATCCGGTCATGTGACTAATTATATTTTTGTTTTGCAGAACATGTGGTGTAGCACTTTCTAAGTAGCGTCTTTCCTATTTGTCCATAGAAGGCATTTCTATATGGGCTTCTGGGTTTGCTTTAAGGGGTTGTGTGTGGCTAAGATATGCGTTGGAGCGACATGTTGTTAGGTTCGGACGTCACTGCTCCTGGCCTGGAACTTTTCGTTCTTTTGGTTTGAGGGGACCAAATGCCTACTAACCTTGTTGTCTGGGGTATATTTCTTTTTCAGGTGCCCATATTTTTTTGGAGGGTCTTGGGAGTATTTGAATTTGTAAATAATACTCATACAAGGCATCCCTCCCCTCACATTGCACTTTGTTCCCAACCTATAACGAATGTTATATTTATTACCAAATGTTTAATTCTGAATTATTAAATTACAAAAGTATTGAAAGAGGGAAACATTGTTTTTCCTTGTCTCTTCTGACATTAAATGATACTTCAGTATATTGTCCAAATGTATGTGGTCACATAAATTTCAGTAGATATGAAATAATACTGCAATATTGTAATGAATGCCCACAGACCGGTTGGATGGAGGAATGGATCGAAGCGCAGAGCTTAGGACCTTATAATAGGTTGAAAACGGCAGAGCAAAAGGGACAGGCGGTAGCGAAGTCAAATGGCAGGCAAATGGTCGGTAACTGGCGAAGCATGTAAGTAGGAGGCTGAAGTACAAACAGGGAAATCCAGAGAAGTGGTCAGTAGGCAGACGAAGGTCAGGATACCAGACAGACTTTCATTCAAAACTAGGATAAGATTATTGACCGCTCAGGAAGAGAAGGCTCAGTAGAGATGCAGATACAAACAATGCCACACAATGACTGACAGCAAACACAGAACTCATATTGGGGTAAACAAGACACGGGTGCAAACTATAATGGGAAATGGATTGGCTAAGTTCAGAACAACTAAAGAAAACAACACGTTCAATACCAAACCAAAACCAAACACAAAACCTCACAAGTATATTGTAGGTAAGTATATGGTCACATACATTTCAGTAGACTGTTTCAGTAGACTTACATATACCTATAGTAAGGGAAGAAAGTATTTGATCCACTGCTGATTGTGTAAGTTTGCCCACTGACAAAGTAATGAATCAGTCTATAATTTTAATGGTAGGTTTATTTGAACTGTGAGAGACAACAAAAATTACTAACAACAAAATTGTTTTAAACTTCGGAGGACATGAGGCCTTAACCCACACCTGCGGAGTACCAGGCTTGACTCGTTGCAGTCCCTGTCCAAAGTCCTCCTGGTTGTGTTGCAGATCAAGACGATACCTGCCACTCTGCTGACCCCCCCTCCCCCTGTCTGCCCCTGTCCCTGTCCTTGTCCATCTGGTTATGCCTCTGATCTGGACTAGGTTTAAATAGACTCTGGGCTTAGCCTAGATGCATTGAACTATTAAAATGTGTACTCTTAATATGTTCACCCGGCACAGCCAGAAGAGGACTGGTCACCCCTTGGAGCCTGGTTCCTCTCTAGGTTTCATCCTAAATTCGGCCCTCTTAGGGAGTTCTTCCTAACCACTGAAGTTCATCACTATTATTGTCTGCTCCCTGGGGTTTAAGGCCGGGTGTTTTGTGAAAGCACTTTGTGACAACTGCTGATGTAAAGGGTTTCATAAAATAAATTTGATTGAATGATTGAACAAAACAATTGAGAAAAATGCATGTCAAAAATGTTATAAACTGATTTGCATTTTAATGAGGGAAATAAGTATTTCATCCCCTCTGCAAAACATGACTTAGTACCTGGTGGCAAAACCCTTGTTGGCAATCACAGAGGTCAGACATTTCTTATAGTTGGCCACCAGGTTTGCACACATCTCAGGAGGGATTTTGTCCCACTCCTCTTTGCAGAACTTCTCCAAGTCATAAAGGATTCGAGGCTGACGTTTGGCAACTCGAACCTTCACCTCCCTCCACAGATTTTCTATGGGATTAAGGTCTGGAGATTGGTTAGACCACTCCAGGAACATAATGTGTTTCTTCTTGAGCCACTCCTTTGTTGCCATGGCCATGTGTTTTGGGTCATTGTCACGCTGGAATACCCATCAGTGACCCATTTTCAATGCCCTGGCTGAGGATTATTGCCCTACGATAAATGGCCCTGTCCATCGTCCCTTTGATGCGGTGTCCTGTCCGCTTAGAGGTGTCCTGTCCCCTTAGCAGAAAAACACCCACAAAGCATAATGTTTCCACCTCCATGATTGATAATGATGATGTTGTTCTTTGGGTCACAGGCAGCTTTCCTCCTCCTCCAAACATGGCGAGTTGAGTTGATGCCAAAGAGCTCGATTTTGGTCTCATCCGACCACAACACTTTCACCCAGTTCTCTGCATCCTTCAGATCTCCTCTGAATCATTCAAATCATTAGTTCTGGGATGAGATTAGGAGCACTCCCTTTACTGCTCCTAATCTCAGTTTGTTACCTGTATCTTGTTACCTGTATAAAAGATACCTGGGAGCAAGAAATCTTTCTCATTAAAATGCAAACCAATATATAACATTTTTGACATGCATTTTTCTGGATTCTTTGGTTGTTATTCTGTCTCTGACTGTTCATTAAAATTATAGACTGATCATTTATTTGTCAGTGGGCAAATGTAAAAAATTAGCAAGGGATCACACTTTTTCCCTGACAGTATTTTTTATTAAAATACCCCTTTTGCAGCCAACAGTTTATAAACACTGAAGGTGTGCTCACTGTGAAAACTATGAAACACCCCCTGGCTTATTCCAAAGAAACGAAACTGAGAACAGTTATGACAGGTATATTTATAGAACACATACTCATATGGTAATTAGCTTTGGTCTATAAAATCACAGTGTTTCATAAATCACTTGTCTTTCAGTCAGTTTTCATTGAAAAAAATGATGTAGTTTAATGCCTCACAAATGTTTCTAGAAAAGTATTATGATTTCTGAAAGGGACTATTATTTTCTATATACTTGTAGACTAAAGGTTTCAAATAAATCTAGATGTCAGATGTGTGGAAACTATCAAAGTGAAGATTGTTGTTTGGTGTGATCCACTACGGACGTTCCTGTGTTTAAGGTGTTTCCTGGTCATGTTGAAGGCTGTTTTGGAGTAGAGTGGATCTTGCCCTTTGGTGTTGTTTTATTTCCACCACAAAGCTTAAGAAAGTAGTTGTCAAAAACTGCACGTTAAAAATAAAGGCTCTTTAAGAAGCTACAGAGAAGAATAACATAAAAACATATTTTCTGTATGTTTTTTGGTTATGATTTTGTTGATCCAAATACATAAACTAAAAATGATTGATACTTGCACACCCCTAATAGTAGAAAAAAATTGATGTGAAGTGTTATTGCTGTAAAATAGTAGGAATATACTTTATTTTAGGGAAGGCAAATCACTCTTTTTACATATAATATAAGTTGTTCTTTCTTATATCTTTCTGTCGTTTCACCTGTGCTGCCAGACCTTTATCGTAAATTGATGGGATTTTTGTTTTTTTAACATGCCTCTGTAGCCTTTCTCGAGTGTGTCTCAGAGCTGTCAAGCCAAGGAATGCATTTTTCATCAACTTGTATTCAAACCAGCTTTTGTGACCTAACATGGCAGGGTATATGACATTCTCACTGTTCAAATGATAAAACACAAATGTTCTGCCTATCAGGAAGTTATATATATATGTATATATATATATATACAAAATATAATATATACAAATATACTATAGGGCACAAACTAAATACAATGAATGCGAACACAGTGTTGTCACACAGTGTTGTCAGTGCCCTTTGAACATGTTTATTCCCCTGTTGTCAGGGAGTAACAATAAATTGGGGGTTATAAAACTGGAGAAACCATTACGGTGAGGTCAACAAGGTGTGTCCAGTTGCATATTCTTCATTAATTCAAGAAACCAGTCAGTCAGTCAGTCAAGACGGTGCTGTGGCCTGTACTGTGAAATAGGATAAAGCAGACACCATCAATGATGGCTACTCTACGTTTTATCTGGATGCTTCTCTTGTCAGGTTCACAGTGCGTTCATATTGTCAGAGGAGGGCCTATCGGTGAGTAAAGAAAGCTACATTTCAATGACCGGTGTTCGTTTTCAATACTTGACAATACACCTACACTGCATCTAAAGGACACATTTGGTGGAGCACATTGCTTTACTGTATTACCACTGTATTTACTCACTACTGTCACAGGGGCTTTTCAATTATGTCAAGTGCCAGATTATTTTATTTAATTTATGTATATTTCTGTGCACATTACAGGCTAGAGTTTAGATTAGTTTATTGAGAAGTGGTTGGCACCAAACTAGATAATCAGTAGGAAGGGCTGTAGATCATGGATTTACACTGTTTGAACAAAGGTCTGCACTGTAAATCGTCAAAAACTAGTGGGAAGTGAGCTGCCACCAGCTTGGAGAAGTCCAAATCGTGCTATTGCTGGATAATTAAAACATCATTCTAAGATTTTTTTTTAATGTTTGATGGTTTGTCATTACACCATTTTATTGGGAACTGAAATTTGTGCCATTGTTAGGGCAATTGCTTTCTTCTGAGCTTCCACAGCACAGTGATTAAAGATGAAGCAAGTGACATATTTCTTTTTTTGTTTATTTTTTACAAATATTTCCAGACCTAAAACCAATTTCACACCTGCACTGATTTTCCAGTCATCACATGCATTTCCATGGTCGGTGCTGGGTTGGCATCACATGCGTTTCCATGGTCGGTGCTGGGTTGGCATCACATGCGTTTCCATGGTCGGTGCTGGGTTGGCATCACATGCGTTTCCATGGTCGGTGCTGGGTTGGCATCACATGCGTTTCCATGGTCAGTGCTGGGTTGGCATCACATGCGTTTCCATGGTCGGTGCTGGGTTGGCATCACATGCGTTTCCATGGTCAGTGCTGGGTTGGCATCACATGCGTTTCCATGGTCGGTGCTGGGTTAGCATCACATGCGTTTCCATGGTCGGTGCTGGGTTGGCATCACATGCGTTTCCATGGTCGGTGCTGGGTTGGCATCACATGCGTTTCCATGGTCGGTGCTGGGTTGGACTGCCATAAGCGTCGGCATGGATAAGAGTATCTGTTCCATTATGTACAGTAAATGTAACCACAGAACGTTCTTTCAAGCACACTGTTGCCAGTTTGATAAAGAGTCATCAAAGGTCTCTAAATGAAAAGACAGAGAGAGCTTGACAAAACTCAAAGAAATATTAGAGAATTTGTAAACCAAGAACCGTACAAACCATGCCATGTTTTTCTTGTCTTTTAGGTACCTCTATGGTGAACTGTGAAGCGGGCTCAGATCTGACCCTGGGACCTGTGAATGAAAACTATGAAGGTAAACTAATAACTGAAGCATGAAGCCATGGCAGTCAAGTATTTCAATAGTTCATGAGTCACTCAGCCAGTGTCTTATCAAGTTATAAGAACAGCTACTTCAGATATAGCCAGTTCAAGAACATGCCTGTTCAGGAAACCTGAGCAGTCATTGATCAGCGACGTACCAGCTGACGTTGCTATGACAATATCAGATCCTATACTGACTATTTAATTGTCAGGTTACTCACTCTGTCTCATGGGTCCAAGTCTAACTCGCATGCGATCATGTATCATAATGGCAATGAGTTCAAACCAAAACCAAACACAAAACCTCACAAGTATGGAAAGTATGTGGTCACATTAATATAAGTAGACTGTTACATATACCTACAGTGAGGGGAATAATGTATTTGATCCCCTGCTGATTCTGTACGTTTGCCCACTGACAAATAAATGATTCCTCAATAATCTTAATTGTAGGTTTATTTGAACAGTGAGAGACAGAATAACAACCAAAACATCTAGAGATTGATTTGCATTTTAATGAGGGAAATAAGTATTTGATCCCCTCTCAATCAAAAAGATTTCTGGCTCCAAGGTGTCTTTTATGCAGGTACCGAGCTGAGATTAGGAGCACACACTTAAAGGGATTGTTCCTAATCTCAGCTTGTTACCTGTATAAAAGACACTTGTCTACAGAAGCAATAAATCAATCAGATTCCAAACTCACCATCAGGGCAAAGACCAAAGAGCTGTCCAAAGATATCAGGGACAAGATTGTAGACCTACACAAGGCTGGAATGGGCAACATGACCATCGGCACGCAGCTTGGAGAGAAGGTGATAACAGTTCGAATAATTCAGAAATGGAAGAAACACAAAAGCACTGTCAATCACTGTCAATCGCTTCATGCAACATCTCACCTCGTGTAGTTGCATTAAGAATGAAAACTGGGAGGAATCAGCCCAGAACTACACTGTAGGATCTTGTCAATGATTTCAAGGCAGCTGGGACCATAGTCACCAAGAAAACAATGGGTAACACACTATGCCGTGAAGGACTGAAATCCTGCAGCTCCCCCAAGGTCCCGCTGCTCAAGAAAGCACATGTACAGGCCTGTCTGAAGTTTGCCAAGGAACATCTGAATGATTCAGAGAAGTGGGTGAAAATGTTGTGGTCAGATGAGACCAAAATCGACCTCTATGGCATCAACTGAATTCACTGTGTTTGGAGGAGGAGGAAAGCTGCCTATGACCCCAAGAACACCATCACTACCGTCAAACATGGAGGTGGAAACATTATGCTTTGTGGGTGTTTTTCTGCTAAGGGGACAGGACAACTTCACCACATCAAAGGCAAAATGGACAGGGCCATGTATTGTCAAATCTTGGGTGAGAACCTCCTTCACTCAGCCAAGGCATTGAAAATGGGTTTTCCAGCATGACAATGACCCAAAACACACAGCCAAGGCAACAAAGGAATGGCTCAAGGAGAAGCACATTAAGGTCCTGGAGTGGTCTAACCAGTCTCCAGATCTTAATCCCATAGAAAATCTGTGGAGGCAGCTGAAGGTTCGAGTTGCCAAACATCAGCATCAAAACCTTAGTAACTTGGAGAAGTTCTGCAAAGAGAAGTGGGACAAAATCCCTCCTAAGATGTCTGCAAACCTGGTCGCCAACTATAAAAAATGTCTGACCTCTGTGATTGCCAACAAGGGTTTTTCCACCAGGTACTAAGTCATCTTTTGCAGAGGGGATCAAATACTTATTTCCCTAAAAAAAATGCGAATCAATTCATAATTTTTTTTACATTCGTTTTCTGGATTGTTTTTTTGTTATTCTGTTGTTCAAATAAACCTACCATTAAAGTTATAGACTAATCATTTCTTTGTCAATGTTCAAAATCATTAGAGGATCAACTTTTTTTTCCCCTCACTCTACCTCAGTGGAGTGAAATCTAACACTAAGACTTGTCAGAGTATTGTTGTGCATGTCTCCAATAAATGGTTAAACTAATATGAGGTGTTTTCTGGCAAGTCTTATTTCAAATTGCACAGGAAGAGAGAATAACAGCTTAATGGGGGATTACCCGTCACTTACAGGGTTTTACTATTTGTTACAATTTATAACACTTGAAGTAAATGGGGTGAACCTAGAAATTTTTAAGAATTGCTGGTACTATCACCACCCTTTTTTTTGTCTCCCTCTGATGCTTCAATAGGGGAAGTTGAAGTCCTCAGCGGGATTCCCACTGATAATACTATTAGACTTGAGAATAACATATTTCCAGGACACATCAACTTCCTCGAGTTGGTCTATAACCCCGGAAGCACAAATGCCACAGTCCAAACCAAGATGGCATTGAATGCAGATACATTCACAACGGTGAGGTGTTTATGGATTCTCTACAATAAAGCTCTGGTCCAGGACATACTGCAGTGTACTGTAACTCTGGTCAATGACATACTACAATGTACTGTAACTTTGGTCAAGGACATACTACAATGTACTGTAACTTTGGTCAAGGACATAGTGCAGTGTACTGTAACTCTGGTCAAGGACATACTACAATGTACTGTAACTTTGGTCAAGGACATACTGCGGTGTACTGTAACTCTGGTCAAGGACATACTACAATGTATTGTAACTTTGGTCAAGGACACTGCAATGTACTGTTATTCTGGTCAAGGACTTACTACAATGTACTGTAACTCTGGTCCAGGACATTCAACAACTCTGTTAATGTTCTGCTGTGTTTATCCTTGGGTATGTCCTTTTGTATTGACTATATACGTGAAGGTTTTCCTGATTGCCATACTATGAGGGGTTTTCAACTAACATCCCTTTATCTGTCTCTCTTGTAGACTGGAGGGGAACTTTGGTATTCTGTTCTCTGTGAGACTGGCCAGGTAATTAAAGTTATAGTTAATATCTTCGGTATGTTGTTTAAAATGACTGTACTGAAATGAAGTTAATTCTGCTGAAACCTCTTTAGATGGTCAACAAACGAAGACTTATCCTCAACGACTTAAACGACAATGCTCCAGTATTTGAGCAAAAGGTTTACTTAAAAGAAATATCTGAGGTAAGGCTGTCTGTAACGGTTTAAATCAAACATTATGTCAAAACATCTACATCCTACACCTTACGAGACAAAACTGTGATGTTTTTTGTGCCTCCAGATTCAGTCGGTGGATACTGCTGTGATCCAAGTTAAAGCTGTGGATGCAGATATCACAGTTACCCACAACCGATTGACATACAGCATTTTGGTGAGTCATATTCTGACCTGTATTTAATACGAGCCTTATATGATCTAAGCTAATATGATCTGTTCTGCCCGTTATATTATATGAGTAATATATTAAACTTTCCTAATAAACACCCAATTTTCAGCTTTCCCCACAGCTGGTCTACAAAATCTGTCAATACTATGTAGGTCTATAATCTATAGCAGGTATTGAGTAACTCCATGGATTTTATAAATGGATACATGGGTCAAACACCGATCAGCCATTACATTATGGCCACCTGCCTAATATTGTGTAGGTCCCCCTTTTGCAGACAAAACAATCCTGACCCGTTGAGGCATGGACTCGACTAGACCTCTGAAGGTGTGCTGTGGTATCTGGTACCAAGACGTTAGCAGCAGATCCTTTAAGTCCTGTAAGTTGTGAGGTGGGGCCTCCATGGATCGGACTTGTTTGTCCAGCACATCCCACAGATGCTTGATTGGATTGAGATCTGGGGAATTTGGAGGCCAAGTCAACAACCTTGAACTCGTTGTGTTCCTCAAACCATTCTTGAACCATTTCTGGCAGTATGCATTATCCTGCTGAAAGAGGCCAATGCCATCTGGGAATACAGTTGCCATGAAATGTGCACATAGTCTACATGCTCAGGTAGGTGGTACGTGTCAAAGTGCCATCCACATGAATGGCAGGACCCAAGGTATTCCAAAAGAACATTGCCCAAATCCGGCTTGCCTTCTTACCATATTGCAGCCTGGTGCCATGTGTTCTCCAGGTATGCGACGCACAAGCACCCGGCCATCCACGTGATCTGAAAGAATACATAATTCATCAGACCAGGCCACCGTCTTCCATTGCTCCGTAGTCCAGTTGTGATGCTCACGTGCCCATTGTAGGTGCTTTCAACAGTGGACAGTGATCAGCATGGGTTAGGGTGATGCACTGTGTGTTCTGACACCTTTCTAATTGTACCAGCAGGGACACCGACAGGAATCCCAGGGCCTGGGACAAAATTTAACGTTTCTCGATAGAACTAAATACCAAGATTGACTGACTAATAAATAATTATATTTTAGCCAACCAAATGGGCCCCCCCCCAGGCCTGGGCTCGGGACAACGTTACCGGTTGTCCCTCCCCTTGTCGGCGTCACTGAATACCAGCATTGACTTTTTCAGCAATTTGAGCTACAGTAGTTTGTCTGTTGGATCGGATCATACAGGCCAACCTTAAATCCCCATGGGCATCAGAGAGCCTTGGCCGCCCATAACCCTGTTGCCGGTTCTATGCATTTCCTTCCTTGGACTTTTATTAGGTACTGACATACTGCAGACTGGGAACACCCCACAAGGGCTGCAGTTCTGGAGATGCTCTGACCTAGTCGACTAGCCTCACAATTTGGCCCTTGGTCAAAGTCATTCAGATCCTTACATTCTTACATCTTTTCTGCTTCTAACACATCAACTTTGAGGACAGAATGCTCACTTGCTGCCTAATTTATCCCACCCACTGACAGGTGCCATGATAACGTCATTATCAGTGTTATTCACTTCACCTGTCAGTGGTCATAATGTTATGGCTGATTGGTGTATTCTAATACTGTTCCACAATGACGGTTGATATTCCAATGGTATTCTCATGATCTTCTAACATAGACCCCAGCACCAGATTTTGAGATCCGTGGCGATGGGTCTATAATTTTGAAGAGACCTTTAAACTACAACATCGCCCAAAACTACAACTTCACTGTAGAAGCGCGGGTAGGTGATTTCAACATTTTATTATTCAATCCATGAAAAAAATGGATATCCATGTTTCTCAATCCAATCTCTTTCTGGAATCCTTTTTTTAGGATAATGGTGGCCTCTTCGACACAGCAAATGTTCTCCTAGAAATTACAGACTTTGATAATCTGGGTCCCTATTTCAGTCACAGCCTTTACCAGGCTACCGTCCAGGAGAACCACGTGAGTATCCACACACCATCATACTATAAAACATCCTTATTCTCCCTGAGAAGCCCCTGTGTTGCCACCGGTATGTTGTCTGTTCAAATACATAACCTTATCTTCAGGAAGGGCCTTTCCTAAGTATCCAACCAGAAGCCATCCACGCCCAAGATGGAGACACTGGCATCAATGTGGCCGTAGTTTATACGGTCAGATCAGGTAATCTACCTCAGATTTGGATAACATCTCCAATCCTCCTTAGGAAAAACAATTAAACAAAATGATATGAAAATAACCCAAATATATTTACACGATAAACATGAAGCTATGCCAGTGACATTTATCAAGGCAGTTTGCATGGTTCTCTTTTGGGGTGTTTTATATTTTATAATCTGTAGATTACCTGTCGTGAAATGTTGAAGTGACATCCGGTCCATTGACTTTCCTATCAGTATTGCCAAGCAAGTATTTGAGTAACTTCAACATTGATGCAAACACTGGGGTCATCTCTGTGGTGACGGGACTGGACAGAGAGGAAATACCATCCGTCACAATCAATATCAAGGTATAGATTCAAAGACTGACCATCCATGATAAAAAAAATGCTATTTTGTAACATGTCTGAAGATGTACATTGCCTTTCCTTTTACATTCATTTTTATTTACAAACTGTTATACTTTAAAACTGATATTTTACTTGATGCTCAGTTTAGAAGTGTTGTTCTTCATGAATTGGTGGATGCATGTTAATACTGTAATTTACAGTTAAAATATGTTAGAGCAAAGACAAATGTTCCATTTAAGTTGTATCAGACTGCAGTTATAACTGAATTGCTACTAAGTCTCAACATCTATATTTCTCTACAAGGCGTCCCAACAGGATGACAGCCAAAAGACCGCAGATGCTTCCGTGTTTGTTAGCCTAGAGGACGTTAATGACAACGCACCAGAATTCAACAAAGCCAGCTACTCTGTGGAGTTATTGGAAAACTCTCCAAAAGACACTATTATTTTCCAAGTGACAGTCACTGACCCGGATGAGGTACTGCCTGGATGTTAAATACACAGAAGAAATTGGTGATGGGCTTACACAACAAATATGCATTTCACGTAGTTGAATTGCCGTTTCTACGTTTGCTAAATACTCTGTCACACTAAAGCTCTTTTGTTCTCCCAATTTGACATAAACACCTTTGTATTTGTCTCAGGGTGGATTTGTGGGAACATTGCGGATCATTCCGGACACGTCACCTTTCTCTATAAGTTCGGATGGGACTGTCACAGTGAAGAGCGCCGCTGACCTTGACAGAGAGACTGTTGGAAGCTTCACATTTCAGGTCAGGAGGTTTCTTCTAACCCACTAACACACTAACACATAAAAGGACTTAGCATGTATATTTTGTCCATTCAGCAGCAGACATGATCACATTTATTCATGAATCAGAAAGGAACCTGTGAATGTCTAAAAAATTACTCCAGGTGTAGTGACATTTGGTAGTGCTGGGTACAATGTACAACAAAGTGCACCGCATATAACCAGAGGATGATCGCAATGCAACGAGCACGACAGTCAGTACATTGCTGAACACCTCTTTATCTTTCCAACATCTTGTAATAAGATTGAAGCGCGGGAAAACGACTTGCCCAACCACAATGTTACAGCTAAAGTGAACATCACCCTCCTTGATGAGAACGACAACAGTCCTCTCTTTGGAAGCTCCAGGTACGAGGGCAAGGTTTTCAAGAACCAAACCCTTGGGATGTACATTACCCAGGTGAGATGATTTCTAAACGTGGCCCTCAATTCGTCAGAGCGGTTGTTAAAGTTTTTCATCAGAGGCATTTATGATGTTGGAAAACAGTGATAGCTTCTTAGTCATATGGTTAGTTCCAAAGGTGCATTATTCTAAATAGAAAATTATAACACCATGAATCATTTTGTGTACGCAATTGCTAGGTTGAAGCTGCAGACGTGGATGTTGGTGTGAATGGACAGGTCAAATACTCAATAGAGTTTGGAAACCTGGAAGGGTATTTCACCATTGATGAAAACACAGGAGAGATCAAGCTGAACAAAATAATTCCTCTGGAGGAAAACAAGGTCCTTCAGTTCTCTCTGTATGTAACCGCAAAAGATGGTGAGTTCGTGAACAGTCTCGTTTCAGTGTACGGAACTTAGCATGTGAAAAATAATGAAAATCGAAGCTCAGATCGATTGGGTTAATGGTGAACACCACGGGCAGATGAACTGTAATGAATTTGGAAAAGGCGCCATGGTTGGGAGAATACAGGACCACTGGGGAGAGGAAGAGGCGAGGGAAGAAGTGGGATATTAGAAAGTGGGTTAATGTGGGTGGTGGGCTTTTATGGGGAGGGGGAAGTGAAATAAAGGGGATTTGATATGTTTTAAAATACAAGATGTTATCTATGCAATGGTTGAACCAATCAACCCCTCAATTATTATGAATATTGTTTCAAATACTTATTTTATTTTGGGTTTCAAAACAATTGGACCCCAAATTGACTGGCGATGTTCCTCTACTGTCCTTTAGGGGGTCGCATGTCTCAATCATCTTCAGTGCTAGTGGAGATCCTGGCACCTGGAGATTCTAAACCCCAGTTCCTGCTGAACACCTATCATGGCAGCATACAGGAAGAGATGGAACCAGGGGTACCAATCGTTAAGGTGAACCTCTCCAGAACTACTCTGCCTGATCTTTGAGTGTGGCCCTAGCTGAGGAGTGGCTTGGAATCCCCATGCGCACACTGGCCAGCATGACAGAGGGAGGGGAAGGCTTGTCAGCAGGGATTTCCTTGTAGTCTTGCTATAGCAACTCCCATCTCCGGGCCGGCTAATCTACACTGAGGTTGTCAGCTGACAGAGCGTGCGTTCAGATGCATCGTCCCACTGACCTCTTGGTGGAAAAAACACTGTGAAAAAAAGCAGAATGGCTTGGATGCTTAGAAAAAAGGCTTACTAAAAAAGACATGTTGGGATGAGACAGAGCTACTAGATACAATTACAATACACAAGATACAATTGAATAGGACGAAATTGAGATAGGGGAAAAAGAGTATTAAAAATGAAAAAAAGAAACCCCTAACTTCAATAACACGTTTGCATCCTTGTATATAGGTGACCTTCTTGGCAGCAGTTCCAGTGACTACAGTAACACTTCAGGTTGTGACAGATGCTGACAAGTTCGCCATAGACTCCAAAGGCGTTTTCTCCTCCAAGGTCAAACTGGACTATGAGACCCAACGCAACTACTCAGTCCGGATCTCAATCTCCGACGGCACCAGCAGTGATGAGGCAACTGTCGCGGTGGAAGTGGTCGACATCAA
Organism: Esox niger; assembly: GCA_016801105.1. Classification (NCBI taxonomy): domain Eukaryota; kingdom Metazoa; phylum Chordata; class Actinopteri; order Esociformes; family Esocidae; genus Esox; species Esox niger. The sequence continues at coordinate 39,979 of JACXGJ010001226.1, forward strand.
CGACAACGGCCCAGTGTTTGCCGTCAGCTCCTTGACACGGCCGGTCCCTGAAGACACAGCGGTAGCGGCCAACATCACAGCCGTCATTGCCACGGACGCAGACGACGGCTACAACAGAGAGCTCCGCTATGACCTCCAGAGAGGCGAGGGGAAGTTCGCCATCGACCCCAGGACAGGGATGGTGTTCCTGACCGGGCCGCTGGACAGAGAGACCCAAGCCGAGTTCCTCCTGGAGGTGGTTGCTCAGGACCAGGGTCGTCCGGCCCGCTCAGCCACCGCCACACTGACCATTCAGGTATCTGACGTCAACGACAATGTGCCGGGCTTCACTGAAACGGAATACGTGGTTGAGGTCTTGGAAACAGAGTCGGTGGGTAAAACATTGATCACACTGGCAGCGGTGGACCCAGACGAAGGCCCAAACGGTGCAGTGACATTTAGCATTGCTCACCAAGACCCCCCCTCGGTCCCGGCGGCGTTCGAGTTGAACTCTTCCACCGGAGCTTTAAGTCTCGCTCAGGTCTTGGACTATGGATCAGTGAAGGTGTACACGCTAATGGTACAGGCTGCAGATGGGGGGAGCCCATCTCTGATTGGGAACGGGTCGGTGCTGGTGAGGGTGAAAGACGTTAACAACAACCCACCCCAGTTCAGCGCGGAGCGTTACGACATCTCTGTCTCTGAAAACCTGGCCAGCGGAGCAACAATTGAGAACCTGAACGTCACGGACAAAGATGAGGTTAGGTCCCTGTCGTTATTATCACTTACCTGATCCTGATATATCGCTGTGATACCAACAACTATTAACAGTACCATCTAAGACTGACAGTATATCGCCACAGTTAGAACAATGCAACCTGGTGATGGCTAGTCTTATGACTAATGTTGGACTGGAAACCAAACATGCAACGTTAACAGAGCCCTTTGATCTCTTTTTAGGGTGGATTCTCCAACGGTTACTTTATCTTTACCAGTGACACCTTCAACATAAACCGTCAAGGTGATGTTTCCCTGAAGAAGGATGTCACCTTAGACCGAGAGACAAAAGATAACTACATTTTACAGGTATAGTTTGGTATTTTATTTCGTAAGTGTGTTGGTTTGTTTAATTGCAGGCCGTGTCTATCAACATGTGCTTTATTTGAATTGTTTCATAGGCTTTATACCCTAATACAGACCCGGGTACAGGACTGGGTACTGTTGGGTGTATTTCTGAACTATACTGCAGATAGGGCACTTTTTCATATCTTAACAATGGACATGGAAGCATTGGAGTACAATCTTTATTTCTTATCATTCTGTCCTCAACTCTTGACTCACCTGGGCACCAGTGTATAACATGCTCCTTGCATGTAAGTTCATATAGTCTCCTTGAAAGCTATAAGCACCATTGATACAATTGGACAAGTTTAATTGGACATATCAGTGAGGAAATGTGAATTCACAAGGCGGTCTTTGAATTTTAATCAAGACAATGACCACCTCAAGGTCAAAAAGCTATTTTCAATATAAGATTTGTCATTTGGGTCATTTCAAAACAGTTGCTTTTGTTCATCTTCAATAAAGGTGACAATCATTTTGGAGGTCCTACTTAGTGAAAAAATTGTCAGGAATAACAAGGATAAATGTAGACTGCTCTTTTCCTTATTTAATAGTCAGTACTAGCATGAAATGCATTTGGGTTGTCAACTATGTTAGCGTTATAACACTACTCCTCTCACTGTGCGTAGGTGGTGGCCGTAGACCAACCCACAGACGGCCTAAATGCTACTGCCCAGCTCAACATCACCGTTCAGGACTATAATGACAACACCCCACAGTTCCTTCCTCTTCCAGACCCCATCCCCTTCCCTGAGGGGGAGTACTCCGACAAGTCCCCAAAAGAGGTGTTCCTTATCCAGGCCAAAGACTCAGATCTCGGCTCCAACGGAGAGGTCACCATGTCCATCTCCTCATCAACCAAGCTCTTTCGCTTCAGGGAGGTGAGTCTAAACGACCAAGGTCACTTTGGGCATTTCAGTTTGGATGACTGAGCGTTCAAATGGATATTTGATGAACAAAGAATGAAACTCTATTAAATAGCAAGTGCTTTTGATTTTAATAGTTGACTAGCCATTTTTCGGTTAAGGATATTGAAGCACGGCATATAAGCTTAATCGTCAGTGTGACAGTGTGAAAGTGAATTTATGCTGGTGTCTCCTGTGTTGCAGGACGGGATGCTGATGGTTGTGGCTCCTCTGGATCGGGAGACAAAGGACATCTATGAGCTTGTCATTGTGGCCTCTGACAACGGGATACCCCAGAGACAGGTACTAAATACAAAAAACAGAATCAACCCTTTGTAAAGATCTGAAATGAAAGAAATGCCATAAATGTGTGGAAAATGCAAAAGTGCAATATATCAGGTAAAAATGAATCAGTCGTTAGAATAATTATTTCAGGTTATACCGTAAATACGGGAATAAATATCATGACAAACACAGAGTACATGTACAGAGAGCAGTGTCATGACAGTTGTTCTGATTTTACATTGCCAAGGTTCAAACTTAAATTCCTTCCCAACTATAGAGATGACACTAGTTCTTTCTGAATGCACCTACAAGGTTGCCACCATGATGTAACCTAGAGAATGTGAAGTGGCACACAAACAGATCCAGGAGACAGGATAGAATGTCGGCTGCCCGGACAACTTGGTGAAAGCTCAGACACAACATCTGGGACAAGTTACCATTTGGCTTGTTAACATATCTCTCCCATTGAGGAATTAAGTCCTGTTCACTTTTACAATACAAGGAGCAGGAGCCCCTGCTGCTATTAAGACATTTCCCATGGACCCCTAGTGTTTTCTGATTGGCCCAAGGCCCAGTCTTCCACACATAGATAAGAGATTAGGAGCCTTGCTCAGCCAACATTCCATTCATTACAATGTGTCTGGATTGAGAGAAGGGAAAGACATTGACCATGGAGGACATAGATATTGTCAGTCATAGTACATAAGGAAAACCAAATAATAGGAACTCTGAAGGACTAATCAAACTACTGAAGTAAACAAATAAAGATTATTCCCATTCCTTCCTTAAAAAAATTATACCCCCGAACAACAGCATTAACTATAATTCCACATCAAGTCCCAAACTACATAAATTATCCCTGAAAGTATGATCTTACATTACGTTGGTTTGAAAAGTTCCAATCCCTCCCCACCAGAACATCACCAGCATACAAGTGAGTGTGACGGATGAGAATGACAACGCACCAGTGTTCAGTGCTGACACATACTCTAAGAGCATCCTGGTGAAGAACGCCAAGGTGGGGGATTACCTGCTGACCCTGTCTGCCACGGACAAGGACATGGGCTTGAACGGACTCATCGCGTACAGGTTGGTTGTCTACTGCTGTCCGACCCTCACGCGGTACTTCCCCCTCCTGGTCTATTTCCCCCCAGAGCTAGTCGGGGGAGAGTTTTACATTACCATTTAGTAGGAAAATTGGCTTAAACAATACTCATGTCAGTGGATATGAACAACACTGCATTTAATTTTATTTCAAATGGTTCTTCTACTCTGGCTCCCTAGTTTCTCCGAAGGCAGTTCACCTCTCTTGGCCCTGAATGGGAGTACAGGTGACGTGACCGTTGGCTCTGACCTGTCTGGTGTCACAGAGGACACTAAGCTTCAACTCATAGCAATGGCCAAGGACAGTGGACATTCTCCTCTGAACTCAACAGGTGAGGAAACTAGTGTCACCATGGGGCTTGTGCTTCTGTTGAGATGAGGAATCAAGAATCACCATGGGGCTTGTGCTTCTGTTGAGATGAGGAATCAAGAATCACCATGGGGCTTGTGCTTCTGTTGAGATGAGGAATCAAGAATCACCATGGGGCTTGTGCTTGTGTTGAGATGAGGAATCAAGAATCACCATGGGGCTTGTGTCTGTGTTGAGATGAGGAATCAAGAATCATCATGGGGCTTGTGTCTGTGTTGAGATGAGGAATCAAGAATCACCATGGGGCTTGTGTCTGTGTTGAGATGAGGAATCAAGAATCATCATGGGGCTTGTGTCTGTGTTGAGATGAGGAATCAAGAATCACCATGGGGCTTGTGTCTGTGTTGAGATGAGGAATCAAGAATCACCATGGGACTTGTGTCTGTTGATATGAGGAATCAAGCATCATCATGGGGCTTGTATCTGTGTTGAGATGAGGAATCAAGCATCATCATGGGGCTTGTATCTGTGTTGAGATGAGGAATCAAGCATCATCATGGGGCTTGTGTCTGTGTTGAGTGATCCGTGTACCTCAGATGGGCGAGCATGGCGCTCACAACGCCAGGGTTGTGGGTTTTATATGCACTCACTCAACTTGCTCTAAAAAAAAGAGTCTGCCAAAAGACATAAATGTAAATAGCTTAGGGTTGTGTTATAACATGAATAAGCGACTGATGCCACATTTATGCAAATTCCTTTTTTCCACTACCTAGCCAAAGTCCAGGTGTTCCTGAGAATTGTCAGTCTGGAAGAGGGTGTGACCTTTGAGAGCTCCTCCTACAACTTCAGTATTCCAGAGAATGAACCAGAGGGGAAAAGCGTGGGGACAGTGAAGGCAACGTCAGGGAGCCCCCTGTTCACCATCACTTATGTCCTGACCACGCACACCGACCTGTTCTCCGTCGATGACCATGGAGCGCTGACTGCCAAAAAGCCACTGGACCGGGAGACAGAGGAGTGGTACATCCTGGAGGTGAAGGCAGTGGACTCCAGGGATCCCCCTACTTCTGCAGTCACAATGGTATGAACCGTCCCTTTACTTGGTAAACAGATGTACAGGATGTTCCATATGTGTCTTTGAGTAGCCTTTTACCCTTCACACCCCCCTTCTCAGGTCAGGGTGCGTGTGGAAGATGTGAACGAGGCTCCAGAGTTTAAGGAAGAGATCTACAAAGCCACGATCTTCAGCGTCGCCCCATATAAATACCCCGTGGTCCAAGTTCAGGTGACGAATTTAAATTTAAGTGAACAGTCGGGCATAACAACATCACGGGTGCCTTATCAAACATTTAATTGTCGAGCGTTTCCATTCTCATTTACCCGCTCTTCTCCCGTCTTCCCAGGCAACAGATCTTGACATCGGGGAAAGGGGACGCCTGGAGTACAGTCTGAAAGAGCCCAGTCCGTCTTTTGGTGTGGACCGCTCCACAGGTCAGGTGTATGTGGTGTCAGCGGTGGGATTAGTGGGACAGATAACCGTCCTGCTGGTGAAGGCCACAGATCCTGATGGACTCCATGCAACAACCAGAGTGGAAGTGAGTGGTGATTCCAGTGTAACATGCTTACAGTTAACTGATGACTTGACTTACCTGGCACATTAGCTAAAGTGTCTCTACTCTGCCCCCAGGTGGACGTACAGGGAAGTGTCAGCAGTGATGTTGTTGTCATCTCCCTGAACCGGGCCACCAATGATGTGGCGACAAAAGTCCCTAAGATGGAAGAGTAAGACAGATTGTGACAAAAGCTTTTGTACAACATAATACGGACATGTATGTTCTTTCCTTGGTGGGGTTGTAAGACAAGGTTCGTTTTCACCCGTACAATCCTGATCGCTCTTAAGTGGTTTCTAATCTTTAGCTCTCTCTGTCTTTCAGGTCTTTAGGGAACGCTCTGGTTTGGACTGTGAAGGTCATTGAGGTTTCTAGCAGGAGTGGAGTAGCTTTTCTGTCCCTGGGAACTCGGAATGCCCCCAAGACGTATGTCAGCTTCATTGCCACAGACGTCGGTGTAGTCATACCTGGCAAGGACGTGAGAAAGTAAGAACAATGTGAAGTTCTCCTTTATACTTACAAAGAGCAATGACAGTTATCTGACTTCTCAGTGTCTTGCCGATTCTAAGATTTGTATTAGCAATCTTCTGGTTACAGGTCAGAGGCTTAAAATGCTAGAATGCCTGTGAGCTTATATACTGCACTATAAAACATAGTTAAAGTTGACCTTCCTCATTCAAAAAGATTATAGGCTTGACTATGATGCTGGCTGACAAGTGGCTGGGAAGCACCATTTAATTTAGCTGGCACTGACCAAGGAGGCATTTGCCAGAATGAATTTGTTGTTCTCATTGCACTCAAGCGACCTCAAGTGCATGCAAAGCTAATTGAGGGGATCAGTTTAAGTCAGTCGGACATTTAAACAGACATCAAAGCCACTGGAGTTAAGTATTTAGTTAGTTGCCTGGACCTACAGTTGAGTTGGCCTGGACACCCAGTTGAATTTGCCTGGACACACAGTTGAGTTGACCGGGACACACAGATGAGTTTGCCTGGACACACAATTGAGTTTGCCTGGACAAATAGTTGAGTTTGTAGGCTTTAAGCAATACAAACGTGAATTTTCAAGCTAGCTTTGGAGTTTGGCGTGGGCCTCCTTGAGTGAAGGAGCAATGATACTTTCCAAAATCACTGACGTTTATTCTTTATTAACAACCATGTCGTTTCTGAACAACAAAGTGTGTTTTAACTAAAGTTTCAGTAATGTACTCCTGAATAAATATTCTGCAATCTTACCAACAGCAAGTTGTGGAGTGAGGCGAGCAAAGTTAAGGTGGCGCTTGAAAAGGTGTTTGGGGTGGGGGTTGAACTTAGGGTGGAGGAGGAGTCAGCCGACCCTAACAGTGACCAGGACGTCGTTATCACCCTGGGGGTCCTGTTTGGCCTGAGCCTGTTAGGATTGGTTGCGATTGTGACTTTTAACATTATCAAGTAAGTATGTGGGTTTACCAAATGCCAATTGTGTTTGCTAACAGTATCAGTTGGGTTGGAAATGATTGTCTTTAATGCTGCACCACCAGCCCAATTGGCAATTTTCATCTCCTTTATTCCCAAAACGACTGATACAAATGACAGAGCTAAACACGGTTGCTCACAGTCTTATCTTGTCCTTTCAGGTTCAGAAGGAAAAAAAGATTCAGTGGAGACTCTTATGAGGAAAGCTTTGATATCGACAGGAATAGTGAAGCGTACCAGTACGTTTGTTTTTTTAACAGCAAAGCATGTTTTACTGCAACATGTCATGACCTCTGAGACATCCTTTTGAAACGATTTAAATGACAACTGGATAGTAATTGATAAGCACCATTTGAAATCAATGATCCGTTAATTTGTTTTGGACAATATGTATCTCAAGCACTTTTTTCCTCTGCTTTAGAAACAAAGATGTGTGGGGAAAAGGACCTGAACAGGTAAGAACCCATACCCTCTCAGGATATTTAGATACACAGAATGTGATTTTGTTGATCACAAACATTTGATGTGGTAATTTATTTCAGAGGGGAAGGTCATCGAGGAAGATGAATACCTCACAGGCAGCAGAGCCAGAATATCACAGAGACAAGAGAGATAACGACAGTGACAACAGCCACAGCTCTGCTTTTTAAATCCACACACTATGTTTGCAATGACCTAACATTTAAAAAAATTGGACTCAATAGGTTCCTGTAAAGTTGGACTTTTTTGTTAAGTCCATGTTATGTGTACGCAAGCAAACTGAAGTGTTTTTTCAAGTACTCAGAATGTTGAATAAAGTAATCTATTTGTCCTTAAGAAACAGATTAACAATACAACTGTCTCTTGGGTAAAAGCCCTATGAAAATGTTAGAGAATAATAGGATGGAAGAATTTGAAATGTTTTAAGAATATATGCTGTCTACATGTTCTTGTTAAACTGCCTTTTAATAGCAAGTGTAGAGATGTTTTCTGTTATTTCTTATGGGTAGGAAAATAAGAATCAGATATATTTTTATTTTCATTGTCTGCACATTAATACAATTGGTGATAGATGATTACTTCATCCTATGTTTAAGTATTTAATGTATATTTTGTGAACAAAACTGAAGCATAGGTTGCTTTCATACCCTGGTTTATTTACTGCGTAATGAAAAAATAAAATATTTTGTAATTAGAATGATATTAAGGCAGCATTTGGAGGTTTCTGACATTGCATATTTTAAAACACTCTTCACCAATAATATGAGAATCAGGCTCTGATGAACACATTCACACTACCAGAGAATTCATATTTATGTCAATATTGTTTCTAAGATTGGTAATGTAAATGTAATTTTATTCACCTAAACCACCTTGCAGTTTCATAAATAAAATAGAATTTGGAGAAAGTATATTTTTGCCTACAAGCTCAATCATTGTTGTTGGCCAGTGAATGTTCTGTGCTCCCAGTGTTTATGTGCCTGTGTAGACTTCCAGGTTGACTGTACAGGGTAATAAAAAAACCTGAATGGCTTGACCAGATGTGCTTTAGAGGACACATTCAAATCTTCCTCTTTCCTGAACCTACTGTGAAGTTGTGATGAGGCCAAGCCATAACCCCAAATTTTAAATCAAAATTGTGAAAAAAAATAGGTGTAACAAATTTCTTAACACTGAAAGCAAAATCATAGTGTAAAATTAGGCATGCTGATGCCAATCTTTCTAGAAATATTTTATTGAAAATTGACATTCAAATCCTGTTTCTTGATACTGACGCATTTCCTTCAAATTTCAGCCACTCTAGAAATTACTATTTTGTGCCTAAAAGAAATAACTAGGAAATAATGTAATACTGTTTCTGATTGTTGCATTTCTAAACATGTCTTAACACTCCTACATTAATGCTGCTATGTCTGCGGATAATGATGATTTAAGAGTCACAGCAATAACAAGGACAGCATTTATTCAGGGTTATGATGCTTGAGTTAATGCTGCAATGAGAGAAATGTACGCGAAACGGAAAGAACAGAGCCTGCCGCAGGTGAAATGCTGAAGGCATTAAGCTACACAGGAGATCAGCTTGTGGCAGATCACTGGGAGGGAGCCTGACCACATACCAATATCGGCTGGCCAGGTTCACTGCTAGGTTGAGCTGAGGTTAGTGGTTCCATTTGGAATGCAATCTCCTTGACTGTAATGAACCACCTACTGACAAGACAGCTCATTTATAGCATCACAAAGCAACTTTAAGCATAACCAGAAACACTGTTTGCTGTTAAAACATGTTAGAATACATCAATCAGCTTAAATCAATGCAAATTTAGTTACTTCCCTGTTATTCTGGACATTGAAAGTAATTGACATTCCTAACATAAAAACAAAAATTACTGAAGTGATAATGCTGAATGAACTAAATTTCTGTTCAAACAGGCTGAATGAAAACTGTTGTGCGTTTAGACTGCTTGCTGTGCAATTCTTCATGATCAAGACCACATAAAAAGGATCTTACTACTAAATGAAGATTTAAGCCTGTATATGTGAGGATGATTCAGAAAGAAATTCTCATAGCTCGTTGTAGCTTTCAGTTCATAATTATTCATATTACATTTATTAATTTATCCTATAATGAAATAAAAAGAGAAACAAAATAACCAGAAGCAAGAATGACAATCGATTATGGAATGTATTTTCAGTAAATAAAATAAAGCTCCAATCGTTACATCAAGTATGCTTTATTTCAACCACAGATATTGTGTCAAATAAAGCACCATTATATATATATATAAAGTTATATATATATATATATAGTTTTCATATACACCGCCAGGCAACAACTACAGAGGATTCTTTACAGAATCAAGTTTCTTGTGGTTCTCTTTTAATGTACAGGTAAACTTAGTTTTAATATTAACCACAAAAAAAGCAAGGCAACTTCTGCCTCTCGTAAAGTAGAAAACTGGCACAGAGGACACCATTTTATACACAGTAAAAATGCAATAAAATTAAATTACATACAGAAGACTAAAATTTCTGTAAACCTTTTTCCCGTTACAGCAACCTCAAATAAATCACTTCAGAAGAACTGATATCAGTAAAAAAAACAAAAAAGTCTGCCCTTTAAAAAAAGAGAAAGAAAAGAAATGTGCTATAGTTGTTTTGAATAGCTATTCGTTTTGTCCTATGGATCCGAGGCTGTGCATGTTTCTCATCCTTTTGGTGCCGTCTAGGTTCAGGGCCTGTTTCTGCCGTTGAAAGCTGTGGACAGATCGCGTGACGCCGGGCCCAACTGACCGAGGGAGCGTCTTCAGCAGCGGCAACACGTACAGCAGAGAGAAACGACAAACCAAAGAAGGAAAACAGAAAGACGAGTGTCAAACAAAACAGAACTATTTCGTAAGAAAGGGAAAAAAACTATTGTTAAAAGGGCCCATGGTGCTGGGAGGGATGATGATGGGGATGTCACGAAGAGTCGGCACAGGACCCTTTCCCAGATAGTTTGGTGACCACCGCAATAGTGGCCTCCACCGTCCTGTATAGCATGTCCAGCGTGTCCAGAGGCGGGGCCGAGTTCGTCAGAGCCTGTGAGGGGGTGTGGCTATTGCACCCAGGGATCTCTGGACCCTCCCCATCAAGCCCCAGGGCAGATGAGAAGGCCGCGTCTTCGGAGGCTGGAGTGGCCGAGCCTCCGCAAGGGTTAGACCCCGCCTCCCTCTCCTCATCCATCTCATCCATCGCCACTGCAATCTCCTCTTTCCTCCTCTCCTCGTCCTCGGCGCTTGCCCCCTGCTGAGTCTGAGACGACTGAGGCTCCCCACCTCCCCGTCCGCCGCCGCCGCCACCACCGTACGACGACTCGCCAGTCTCCGGAAGGGAGGAAGAGGACGACGAGGATGACGAAGATGAGGAAGAGGAAGCCTCCATCTTCTCCTCCTTCGGGGAGGCGTCCCCAGGGGATTGGCTGCAGTTGGCGGTGGCGGGATCCGGCGAGGGCGGGTCATGCTCCGTGCCTGGGTCAATGAGGGACGAGGAGTCCCGCGTCTCCGTGTCTGAGGTGCTGGCGGGCGTCAGCGCCTCCTGCGGCTCCGGCTTCAGCTCGGCGCACGGGGGGAGGGCCGAGGAGGCACAGCCCGGTCCAGGTCCAGTTACTCCGCCAGTGCCGGCGCTGGTGCCTTCCCCGGGGCCGTCGTCGCTGCTCACCCGCCGGCGCTTCACCGGGGTGGCGCCCTCCTCCTCTGCTAAAAAAGACGGAGAGAAGAACCATCACGTGTCTGGGTCCTAACATATTCACTGCCCTAAATGTCACCAACCCCTGCGCTAAATACCATAGAACTCACCTTTCACCACCCTATTTCAATTTGACATTTCGCCAGTTGTGTTTTTAACAGCGTATGTGCGTGACTGTTAGCGCGAGACAGAATGCGTGTTCTACCTTTAGCCTTGCGATCCTTGGCCTCCTGTTCCAATGTGCTGCGTTGCTGTACACAGGCACGACACTTGGACAGCAGCTCCTGCAGGGCCGGGCCCAAAGCCGGGTCCAATGCTTGGGGGGTGTGTATGGACAACATCAAAGCCAGCGCTCGCAGGTCCTTAAGAGAGGAATGTTCTGGTTATCTAGGGAATAGTAGCTCAACAGCGGATGGTTATTATCAAAGGCATCAAGAATGCATGCACAGCATTAACAGTAAGTTAGCCATGAATAATTGTAATCAAAAGAAAAGCATGTGAATTAAAAACAGCATATAAACACATGATCACTAAATAGAAATAAAATAAAGTCTGAATAACAAACTACATGTTAATAAGCCAAGAAAAAATGAAGGGGTCTGAGCCAGCAAGGTAAACGACGTAGTGGTGTCCCTGAGCTCCGGGACGTAGCACGGGTTTAGAGTTAAAGGATTAGCATGTCAATGGAATAAGGAGGTACTGACAGCGTTGAGGAGGCCGCTGGTCTTGCTGAGCTCCAGGCGGTGCGAGGCCAGCTCCGGTTGAAGGCTGTGGTATTCGTTAAGTAGGTTGGTCACCAGCAGACTGATCAGGTTGGCACAGCTCGGGCCTGACAGAACCTGGCTCTGGACCTGAGGGACCACAGGAATGAAGAGACTTAAGGATGCTATTGGCACGGAGGGAGAACAAGGCCACTCTGTCCATCCCACGGAAACTGAAGTACGCTGTGCATTGCAAGAAATACAAATATCATTACATCTCCGTGGAATTTGTGTTGTTCCCGTCCAGGACTCCAGTATGAAACACGCAAGGAGAATGATAACTGATTCCAAGGTTGCTTTAGTAAGTTCAGAACCTAGTTCTGATTTCTAATGGTTAGCAATACTTGCAAAACTTGGTAACTACCTTGTGCAGAAAGCAGGTGAGGAAGGAGTAAGCCATGTTGCTGTTAAGGAAGGTCCTCTCGTCCATCAGGATGCACTTGATGTACTCGCCAAATGCTGGGTCCTCACACAGTAGCTTCACACACGTCTTAGCCAGGGCAGACTGCAAAAGGGAAAGGATGTCAGGGAGAGTGTGTGAAAGAGAGAGGCAGTGCTTCAATTTGTTTTGTTTTCTGTACCTGCGACTGGCAGAGCTCCGTCCATAGTTTGGGAAAGAGGGCCAAGTGCAGAGGCAAGCCCTCATACGCTATCAGTACACCTGGAAGCAGATACGTACGATTAGACACAGAGACGGGGACACTTTTTATACATAATAAAAGCTTTTAAACTAGATATAAACCTTACAACATGCGTCAAGACACACTCACTCAGTTTGACCAGGGTCTCCGTGAACTTCTCACAGTTGATGGCGACTCGACACAGCAGGTGAATGAACTGGTGGTAGGACAGGAAGTAGTCCAGGAGCATCCGGTCATACACCTCGTCTTTACCCTGAGAGGAACATGTTAGAAGTTCACCAATCCTTCCATTGACACCAGCACACATACTTCAGTCAATTTGTTATTCTCAAATCGCCGTTTGTTCCGGAACTTTTAGACACCTTGCTTGTCTCCACCATGGAAGGCAGGAGGCACATGTTGAGCTCCGGTCGCGGGGGTCGGATGTTATTCTTGCCTCCCATCAGCTTGATGTTCTCTCTGCAGGGCAAGTAGGGCCCAAACGACACTGTGTACAGAGACGGTCAGTCAGATTCACAAACAACCTACTGTGGCGCACAGCCTTCAGTGTCAGGCCCGCAGCTCCCACAGATGGAACGCCATGGACATTCCATTCCCGACAGAGAACGCACAGACACAGTATTGTAAAACAGATGTTGAAATTATGTCTTAATTATTTAACAAGTTACAAAGACAAGGCAGGAAAAATCCTGTTTGGGTGGGATAGCATGTTACTAAATGAAAACCGTTTCAAAGCCAATGCATGACAGTATTAGTAGCAGCGATAAGGAAACAAGTGTGGCCCGGCAGTGACTGCAACTCACTGGGGATGTTGCTATGGTGATAGGTGCAGTGGTTGTGCTGAAGGAAGGGCACCAGTGTGTGCAGGAAGTCATGGGGACTTAACAGGACCAGCTCCTTTAGAACGTCTGGAAGAGTAGCAGAAGCACACAGGAATTATTTATGCTAAACCTATTTCGGTCCAACACACGTGGAAATGTTCCCGAAATGACATATTCCGTGAAATATTCCATACTGTGGGTGTGCGTGTTACCTAGGCAGGCGTTGCGGAGCTCTGGGGGGCTGTAGGAGTTGAGGAGGGTGAGCAGCTTGTGGGCAAAGTCGATTCTCTCCTGCCACTGGATAAGAGCCTGCTTCACATCTGTGGCAGAAGATGACAAGATAATCAATAGATCTGGGTTTTAATAAAGACATACAATTGTGCTCGAGTTAATACACGCAAGGCCCGGTGAAAAGAGCGCTTGTTCACGAGGGGGACAATCTGAGGGTTAATGAAAGTACATGTTTATGTATGGTCATGAGACGGGAGAGACTCCAGAATTAGGTCGCAGATCAAGTCAAGGCGGGAGTGGGTAGTGAGGGCGACCTCTGACCTTTGCGCTGCAGGTAAGGGCGCGTGGCTTTGAGGACGGACAGGAAGATGGAGAGCAGCTCCACCAGGTCCCCCGTCACGTGACACGCCGTGGCCTCATGGTACATCATGTGCAGGGTGTTGAACGACTACAGAAGGCAGAGGGAACGCCGTACAAGAGGCCGCCGGTTTAGCTTCGGTGCAACAGGAATGACCTTTCCAACTTTTTCTAACCTCCACACTAACATTTATTATAAGTAACAGCTCATGGTGAAATAACTTCAAACTATAAGCATCTAGTTTTGGATGACCGGAGCGTGTAGAGAGGAGGAGAGGAAGGGCCACGTGAAATTCTAGCTAGCAACTGATGTTATGACATTTCATTAAACATCTGCGGACACCAAATAGGTCCTATTGCCCATCTTTATTGTCGAGAAACACCTAAACCCAAACAAACATTTCATTTCTGCAGGCCAGTGAAGGATAAGACGCAAACGTACGGTAACTTGAGACAGAAACCGATCACATTAAATCCAAAAACGCATTTGAATTATATTCATACAGAAGCCAGTGAACCTCAAACCAGAACAGGTCAAAGTGAGCATGTCGGTCACCTCGGTCATCAGGATCAGTCCTCTGTTGAAGACGACCAGCAGCCGGTCCTCGTCGTTCTCCAGTAACACCCGGAAGGCACTGAGGGGGGAATGGAGAAACAACACATTCTAAACGTATATTACCACAGTAGCTTGGTCCAGTGGGTTCAGGCCGTGTGAGATTCTGCAGGCGTGCGGGTGTGCGTTCCTGGATACCTGATGAGCGTGGTCCAGCACGAGCGCCCGTCCAGGCAGCGGAGGTAGCAGCTGATGGTGGTCTTCTTGAACTGCTTGACGTCCTCCAGCTCCTCCTCCTTCATGTCCGACCGCTGGGCCACAAACAGCTGCATCAGGTTGAAAAGCTCCTCCACCGCCTGTGATAGGAGACGAGCACACAGAGACGCCGTCCGGTGAGCAAAAGGGCCGCCTCGGAAGCGACCTGGCACGGCGCTAGATGCTGGACCGGGGGAATTTCCCGCTTACAATATAAAGCGCTCTGAGCTCTGGCATAAAGCTCTACAGCGAAGGTAGACATCCAACAGGCATTGTGACAGAGAAACGAATGATCAGTAAAGCACCCAGTCAACCAGAGGACAGACAGTCAGACAACCCACCCCAGGGTACTGGCTGGCATGCGGCGTCAGATTCTTGAAGGCCCACTGGATGTTCTGGTGGGAGGCCAGCTGGCGGGTGAAGACGGGGGACTGCTCGCAGCACATCCTCAGGATGCCGTAGTAGGCGGGCAGCATGCCCCGGTTGAAAAGCACCACCTGTTGGGGAAGTCGGAGCAGGCCTTTAGAGACTACACCGGTTGGGCCTGCACTTCAAAGACCGCTGATGGGTGGGTTTTTGCCAGATTGCGTAGGCGGAGCCAGCCAAGATGAGCAAATGTCTCTTATTGAGTGACTGACTGACTGACTGACTCACCCATGTTAAACAGCTTAATGGTTAGAGACGGACTGTATAGCAAGATGTCCCGCATTCAAGGGTCATCACAGTCAAAACAATTGTGTATTATGATTTGTTTAGGACAGACAAAAGCATTGCAGGCTACAACCTTCAGTAGATATGTTATAGTAAGCCTAAAATAAAACGTAACGATTGTATTTCAATCATTTCTGGTGGATTTTCAAAGTATGCTTTTTTGGTAATGTAGACCACAACCCCTTGGGCAGTAAAAGAGATGGGGTTTCTATGACTCTCTCCTCTTTTTACTTGACTATAAAGTCAGTTATGGTCTCCTATATTAATAGTTATATTTTATCAGTGTCTTTGACAAATGAAAGAAAAACAAATGCTTTTGTGCCATGAAATGAAACAGCTATTAGCCTATTACTGGCTAATAATCTGTTATAATGGCCAGTGGCAAAAGCCGTACAGTTCATAGATGCTATTTGTGGGGAGGTAAACTTAATAAGAAACGTGAGCCAGTTTAACACAATGCTTAATGGGGTCTAGCCAAATAGTCATATTGGCGTGATATTAATGCATGTCACGATCTAATATTGTTTTCAGCATTTATCACTTCTAATGACCGGTCGGCTGAACTTGGATTGACGGTTGCTTTACTGGTTCAAATATGTATATATTTTCACATTAAATTACTGTACGTAGTCAGAATAAACATTTACACAGGCTTGTATTGGTTTGACTCTGCTAGATGTGTGAGGTACACTAGTTTGCAGTTTGGAGTCTTTCTTATTAAGCCTGGCAAGCTCAAGCATTATTTCACTTGATCAAGTACTTTACATCAAGGCCTGAATAAAAGTGGCCTTTAAAATGTTCTGAATTAGTTAAATTCAGACCTCCTGGTCATCGTGGTCAGCCAGGATGTAGTTGAAGGCGATGTTCTTAGTGACCACAGGGTTCTGGACAACCAGACGGACGTTCTCGGGACACTCCATACACACATTGTACCAGAAGGAGAGCAGAGCCTGCTTGTTGTGGTTGGTGGCGATGGCTGGCTCAGACAGCTTGGGCTGGGGTGAGCGGAAAATTACAGTAACAGACTTTAAAAGCAAATTTGAATATTTACAGTGCATAATAAGCTCATACATTTTAAATGGACGAAGACAGAAGATTTTAAATGACTTAAATGCAAGTCTCACAAACGATACATTCATCCGGCCCAACTCAGACCGAGCTCTTTAACCCCACCCAACACCCCTACCTGGAAGAGGTTCCACAGGTCCATGAAGTAGCCGGAGAACATGAGCTTCTCCGTCTTGGAGATGAGGCAGTAGGTCATGAAGCTGAAGTACTGAACCAGCTTGGTGGTCCCGTGAACCGCCGCGTCCACATACAGCTTGGCTCGACCCAGTAGACCCAGGAGAAGATTGTACACCTGGAGGGTGGAGCATAAGGAAATTACACATGGACCTACAAATACCTCCAAAAGGAGCACGCTGGGTCGTATTATAAGAATCAACCACAAGGTTGAAGAGAGCCCAGCCATTATTATGCTCATGTTTCGTTCACCTCTGTCGCAGCACTGGGCAGTGCTCAACGGACGTCAACATAGAGATAGAGGACAAGCTAGCCTGAAAGCCTGCACTAGATTGAGTTGCTAATACAGAAGGACGGGTTCATAGAGTGCCGTTGGTCTCGTTAGCGTACCTGGTGAAGCACCACCGTGGTGTCGGGCGACAGGGGCAGGTCCCGCGTGGGGATGTGGAGAGAGCGCGTGGAGCGGAACATCTGGCGGAACGAGTTGCTGGGAATGAGGGAGACCAGGAGGTAGGCTGCAGCTGAAGGGACAAGATAAGGGAGGATTCAGAGGGAGGGCAGAGTTTGGCTGAAGCATGTCGACATTCCCAGGCTAACTACCCACAAGCTTGACAGATGAACAGCAACATACTAAGGTGTTTTTTTAAATCATTTTTGAAGGCTTTCATCATGTACAGTACAAGGAGCCTTCAGACAGCACCAAGCTATGGGGGGAAACCTCAAACCTACAACCAGAACTCCTCCGGTGACAGACCAACAGGGAAAAAGGAGGGAGGGCTCAGGGTGTAGCTAACGGAGACGGTGTCCTTACAGGTGCGGACGCGCGGGTAGTTGTGCGCCAGCAGGAAGCGCTCCACCCAGTTCTCCATGTTCTGCAGCACCCAGCTGTGGGCCAGCTTATTCCTGGGGGTCTGCACGGCCAGCCAATCCAGACACTGGCTGGGGTTGAACTCGATGACCTGGTGAGACAGAACCCCGGGGGAGGGGGGGGGGAGAAGCCACGGTCGGCAGGCGAGCGTCCATTGCAACTGCTCGCTTCATCATTTTTGACTTTTGGGAGGTTTTATTAACTAAACGTGACATGTATATATATATATATATATATATATATATGCGGGGCGCTTACCTCCCAGATCCTCTGCAGGATGTAAGAGGCAAAGGAAGGCATGCCTGGAGGACCACCCGACAACTCCATCAGCATGGTGAGCAGCTTGAAGAAAGGGTTGGCCGCCTGAAACAGGGAGAGAGAAAGGGGTGAATACAAACATTCAGAATAACTACTAGCTGAACTTGAAAAGGAGACCGAGGCGTCTTAAAAAGGGGGAGTTCCTCACATCAGTGCTTACCTCAGGCGTCAGTTTAGCGATCGACGTAAAGAGCATGGACACAATCTGGTTTACGAAATAGGAGAGAAACGGTTAGAAAATGGGCCGCGCGGCGTGCGTGTCCGTACGCGTGCGCGGGGTCGGACGGAAACGTACGTGCTCCGCCAGGCGGTTGTTGTAGCGACACAGGCTGAAGATGAGGTTGCAGGTCTGCCGGATGTTGATGCCGTCTCGGATGTGCTGGAAGAGGAAAGGGAAACCTTTCCCCCCGGTCAGGGCGGCCATGTCACTCTGGGACAGAGTCAGGTGTCTGGGAGAGAGGGGGGAAGGAATGGGTAAGACAATGCAGATGTATGCAGGGATGGAGGACAAGCCCAATAAAGATAGGTTCATTGAATGGAGAAAGGACATACTGACACGAGTACAAGCCCCTAAATTATATCTAAATGGGCTTTAAGGTTTATGCAAAAGGGTGGTGCATCTATTTACCATGAGGCTTAGGTTTAGTAGGACCCAAGAAACAGTCCAAATGCTTCTGTTCAAAGCTGATGTAATGCAAGGTGTAATATCTTCCTATATTAGTAGCAGGTTGGTCAAATCTCTGTTCACGGATGCAAAGTACCAGGAACATTCAATACATTCCCAGTTAGACAATAGGAAGGGAATAAGATGGAAAATCTGTAGACGTTAAACCAGGATTTCTGGTGAAACCGGTGAAATTAATTCAATGTTCCCAGTATTTTACAACCCTATCAGTGTCTCCCAACGCTGCACTGGGGCTCTTATAGTGTTTTGCCGTGCCCTACCTCTCAGAGCGTGACTGCTCAACAAGGAGGGCGATTAGGGCAATCATCTTCTCCAGGGCTGCAGGCCGGTACTTCTCTTCTGCCAGGGACAATATATCCTCCTCTTCCTCCTCTTCTTCTCCCTCCTCCTCTGACAACACCTCCACTTGGGGCTGGAGAGGGAGGGGTTGCAGTAAGTATAACAAACACACTTACGCCATTACTGTCCACCGTCAACACTATTTTAACAAAACCTTAACCAGAAAGTCCCTGATCCTAAAAATAATGCAAAAGCCCAAACCTGAGCCAAAACACCTAATCCTAACCCCTAGCCAATAATAGTTGTTCTAAAGGTGAAATGAAGGACCTTCCTTCTCTGTATTCTACTTGGTTTACTATGTACATCATCAGGACTATTCATTAGGAATAAACACATCGTAAACTCACATTCTCAGGCCCCTTAGTCCCCATGTAGAAGTGGACCATGATGGATATGGCTTGTAGGGACAACAGGAACTGACTCTGTAGGCAGCAGAACATGGACACAAAATGTAACAGCAGTTTGACAAATCAAATCCAAAGCCTCAGTTCCACGGTTCTGACTGCGATCCACGACCCACCTCCTCCTCCCCCATCTTGGCGAACTCGTAGAGGAAGGCAAAGTACTCGGTCAGGTGCTTGCTGTGCGGCTTCACCCCGTGCTCCATAATGGACAGCAGCGTTTTGACAAAGCGAGTCACGCACGAGCGGCTGCCGATATCTTCCACCGGTCCGTCCATGTCGTCTGACCTGAAACCCAAAGTGACAATGAACAGGGCGACCCGTCAGGTTTCATCACAGGTCACCGGGTCAATGAGTGTTCTTTATGTGATTTGGCCTGGAAAGTCTAGGCTTTTAAACTATTTAAGCCTGGAGGATTATTATTTCCCATTAATCCAAGTATATAAGGCCTCAAAATTTTAGGCATCTGGTTGTTTCGATCTCCATCTTTCCCCAATGAGTAAGGGACAATGGAGTTCCCCGCGCCGTTATCACGCTCCAGAGGCACGGGTTGAGGACAGCGACTGAGACCTACAGTGCACGCTAACACAAACCAAAGTAGGACCCAGCTAAACACCAGCTAGCTAAGGCTGGCGGACAATGTGTGTGAAATATGTTCCAGGGACGTTGACATTGTCGTGACGGGTCTTACCCGTCCTCCATGCCAGGCTGCAGGTAAAGGTGGGCGTGGACCGGCCTCAGCCTCTGAATGACATGGATACACAACCTCTGGAACATCTGATGGGACACAAACGTTATTAGGCCGTGTGTGTGTGTGTGTGTCATGTGCATGCGTGCGTGCACCCAATACCGTTCTTCACCACTGGGTTTGTATAAGCGTAAATACGCGGTGGCGTGTGTTGGAGAAAACACACTGAACGTGTTAACGGCATAATTTTTTTGTTACTTCACATCAGACCGCCCAACTGTTCTGTTTCTTGGTCTTTATCTACTCACCATTAACTAAGCCGCCTACAATCACTGTTCAAACGCTGCATATTGTATTTGACAACTAGCTGTCCAGCTGTTTTCTGATAATATTCGCAAGACCTCTTGACAGACCCACATGGTTTATTGACCATTACCGTAAAAGACCATTTTAAAAAAGCTTTCCCCAGCAGTAACATAGCCAACGTTAACAAATCGAAGTTCCTCAGGTTTTTTCAGGCTGGATGGGAAATGCCACAAGCAAAATCAAAACAGGTCGCAGCAACAAGTTAACTCCATGCATTCAGGCTCCAGCCTAAACCTACAGTATGAGCATTGAACCTTGTGGGTGTATAAAGACATGTGTCTATAGAAGGTATGTGTAAATGTAACATACCCACCTGTCTTACAATCTGATTGGGACACTTGATAAGGATCTGCATGGGCCACCAGTTATCATCAGCCATACGGTCCAAGAACCACTGAAACCCAAGCAGAAAAACAGCCCTTTGTCAAAGGCTTAAAAGTCACATGCAGCCTGACGTTCCACCCCGTGATCCGGCTAAACGAAGTGATCTCCGCGACGTGTCTCAGTTTACCTCACAAGCTGCCTGGCTGTTGTTGAACTGTTTGGTCAGCAGCTCGATCCACTGCAGCATGGTGGGCTACGGGGGCAGAGAGAGAGTTACAGTAGATGATTGACTTATAGGGCACTGATTTGGGCACTTCATTTACTGGCAGGGCAGGGAGCCGTCCACTTACAGCGAGGAAGGGCAACTCACCTTTTCTTTGGAGTGTATGAATGTCTCTAGGACGAATGATGTGCTTAGCTGGAATCAGGGAATGAAGAAGAATGAATCAGTCAGAGGGAAAATGATTGTTGTAATACAAATAACCAGATTAGAGTCAATAAAAATATTAGTCAATTAACAAAAGCAGGAGCCAATTGGCTAAGGAAGTAATAGTCAAGTAACTAATGTATGAGTCAAGGAGCTAAGAGCTAGGGAGGAAACCAACATTCAAAACATTTTCCAGCTATAAGGAAAAATCAGTAAACAATAAAAAAATTATAAGGTCCGATTTGGATTCCACAGTATTTGGCAAACATGCTTGTACCTTGGCCGTCATAAGAGAGATGGCTTTAGGGTCCGGTAAAGTGCTTGGGATGCTGCTGCAAAGCTGCCACATGAACCTGTAGTGGTACAGCCAGAACAGACAGGTCAGAGAACCAACACCAAGCCAAGAATCACTAGGCAAAGTCACCAGTTTCCAAATCACTGACCCAAAGTATGTGTGCTCGAAAATGTTCTTGTCCTGGAGAAACTGCATGTTGTCCTGCCAAATCCACTAAGGGCAAAGAACGAGAAACGCATTAGAACGAACACTCGTTTTTCCAGGGTTTAAAGTGCTGACGTTTGAGGAGCTACCTCAAGTAGATCAGGGGAGACGTCAAAGTTGAAGTCCTTGGCATTTTCCTCCTCAGTCTCCACTCGTTTGTAAAAGAGCATGTAGGCGCTGTGGGTCTGGATGGAGAAAGGAGACACAACACTTAAAATAAGAAAATATTTTCGGAATCCATTCAGCATTAAAAATATATTTGCGTGCCAACTGACCTTCTCAAAAGAGAAGTCCATGAACTTGTCGGTGACCGAGTCGTATGTTTTAGTCTAAAGAAATAAGAAGAAATGCGATTGTCAGATCAAACATATAATTGAAACAGGTTCAGTGACTAAACATTTGTAAACTGTGGTCCAGGTCTAGACAGCCACCTCCAGGGCCTGTACAGAATGGGATGGATTCTGGTCTAGCTATTTAACAACACACAGTCCTCCATCTTCCACTTTTTTCAAATATTAAAGAGTAACATGCCCTAAATACATCTTAAAATAACCATGAGACTGATAAGCTTTTACAGCCAGACTAATAAGGCATCTGGCTTTACCGTCATCTCTCCACCGAAGCACTCAGACGCCAGCTGGGCCGAGTCAAAGGGCTTCACCTCAGCATCATTGAACAGGTACCTGGGAGAACCAAAGACCCAAAGGTAATGACGATGAACAAGACGAAGGACAACAGCGACCAAGATGGAAGTACAATTTAATCAGTTACACTCTCAAGACGTAAAACCATACAAATGTTACCATGTCTTATTATAAAGATATTTCTTTTGTATTGTAAAATTCATTGTATTAATTTTACAATTAATTCGGAACCTATTCAGACCAATTCACATTTAGTTGTGTTATCAACTGAATCTATCATTGATTACATGCATTTTCTTGCCATCTCAGAGTTCATTGGAGTTCACGGCTTGGTTCTTGCTCTGATATTCACTGTGATTTGTTGGAAGCTAAATTGACAGGAGTGCGCCTTCCAAATCAGGTCCAATCAAATTACTTTCTCAAAGGTAGAGACCAATCAAGTTCTAGAATAATCCGAAATGATCAAAGGACACAACAGAACCCTATGTGGAGCATCACAGGAAATAATCTGAACACATAGGTATGAGAAAATTCATTTACAATTCTGTATAGATTGATAAAAAAATATATTATAAATAACTACAAATAAAATCGCAACACAAAAAAATAAAGTTTCCAGTGTTGAGACTTCCATAAACATGGTTGCTCATCTTTGCCAAGGGTGTGAAAACAGACGCAAAACCTTGTTTGACATTCCTCACCACTTGTTATTCTTGTAGGCGTGTGGGTTGACGATGTCCCGGATGAAGCTGTAGTAATGACCCCCGTCCGCCGTGCCCGTGTGCACTGTGACGCCGATGAGATCGTACTCGTAGCTCTCCGCCACCTTGGCCTCGCCCTCCTCCCGGAAACCTGCAGGACACACCAGACCTCATCAGTAAGTGGACCATGTCACCAGCCATGGACCGGTTGGCTCAGATAAAGAACTAGGCTCACGGACCCACCCAGACCACCCTCAAGGGATCAAAACAATATTCATTTTATTCCACCCAATTGCGACCTTTTATTTGATTCCTCGTTTCGCAAATATCCAATTGGAGATATCGTCTCAATGCAACAACTCAATTGCAGGTGTGGCAGAGACAATGACCCCAACATGTTTCCTCCAAAGCATAACGGCAAAGCTGTTTCTTATCACACTGCTCAGTTAACCAGGAAATGTACGTGCTACAGGTGAACACATTTCCTGGTCATCAACCATGACTGAGTTCAGTCCCCCAACCTACCACAAGGAGTAGCAAGATGGAGACATTTACTCTACTGAGTCACTACTGGACACTGTCCCAACAACTGGATACAAGGACACAGCTGTACTTAAAAGCAATGAGTTAGATCACTGCACTGTTTGAGGTGGAGGTTCAACTACCATGTCAGTTTTCTAGACAAAGATTTATTAATTTAATCTGTCCAGAGGTGCCTGAATGGCAGATTGGTAAAGTCACTGGCTCACAATAAGCAGCGTTATTTAGTGACAGATAAGTCCAGAGGTCATTTTCACAGATAAGTCCAGAGGTCCTTTGGGTTGCTACAATCATCTATCAATTTCAGTCTCGACTTCCTGGAGTGAGCAAGTAGCGAGTAGATAAGAATGACAACGACGGATATGTTTTTGAAAACATCGATGTCACCAGTCAAGTCTGCTGAAAGTTGCTGCAAAGTAACTAAGACATGATGACAAACTGAATTTCATTGATTCAAGGATGATTTTATTTCATGGTAGTAAACGCCTGTCAACGAGGCGGCGCGCCTGTCAACGAGGCGGCGCGCCTGTCAACGAGGCGGCGCGCCTGTCAACGAGGCGGCGCGCCTGTCAACGAGGCGGCGCGCCTGTCAACGAGGCGGCGCGCCTGTCAACGAGGAGGCACGTACCCTCCTTCCTGTCGCCCTTGGCCATTAGGAAGTCCTCTGTGTAGGGGGTCATGTCAAGGCGCAGGGGGAACGAGAAGTGCGTGTTGACCTTCTCCTTCATCATTGTGACCATGTTGAAGGTGTAGCGCATGGTGTTAAAGCTCAGGATGCGTGGCAGCTTCTTGAAACACGCCCTGTAGAAGAAAAAAGGTATTAATAACATGTATTTCTCCAGCTGATGGAACGCCGGTTAACTCTGTTCACTTAACACACAACATATGACCAAACTATGAACTCCAATTTATGTCTGTCCCATTTGCAAAAGAAAAAGGAGACTATGTATTTTCATTAGTAGGGTGAACTCTGTGTGGTGTGTACCAACTCACCTTTTCTCAGCGCGAACTTTCTTGCCACACTGAGAGCAGGTGTACATGTTGTCCCCTTCTAAAGTGTCCTTGATGGTAACCTCATCCAGGGATTCCTGGGGAGACCAGGGAGGAGGCAAAGTTTTTTTGGGGGGGACAAAGATTTCGTACCAAAGAAAAGGGTGAATACTGAAGAAAATATACATTCCCTGGCATTTATACTTTATTGGACAGCCTAGTGATGAAAGGATATTCTTTTGCTGACAGTAGTGGGCTAGATTTGAACCAATGAACTGATTAGGCAGGAAAAGTAAAATACCTACAACTGACGACGAGTTATTTATACAATATGTCGTGGCGTGAGCTTTTCTTCTCATTTTGATTAGGGTGGCGTTTGAGTCTAAAACACTTGGTAGGACATCAACAAGTTTGACTAGTGTTGTACTTACATAGATGTTCTTCATGTCAGCCACCTGGCATCGGACTGTGTAGAACTCCTCTGCGGTCTGGCTGACATGGTCGCAATCCTGTTGGAGGCAGACAAGTTGTTCACCGTCCAAAAGTTGTTTGGAGAGACGATCGTTACCATACGCCCCAATGTGAACGTTAATAAACGGTAAGGCGGTCCTCACCAGTGACACCACGTTGTTGGTGATGACCCCGCCAAAGAGCGTCTTCACCGTGTTTTTCAGGTCATGAGACATCTCCTCGATCTTGGTGATGAGGTCGGTGAAGAACTCGGTCATGTCTTTCTGCTCGCCCGTGTTGAGGGGCTGCTTGTCCATGGTGTAGGTCTTACAGAACGGACGGGGGTTGTAGGCCTTCCTCTCGCTCTCCTGGAATGAGGGATGGACAACGATGAGAATAACAAATGTAGCCAAGTAGCCCCTTTTCTATAGTAGATGACTGTATTTTGCAAAGGGGGGAGGGGAAAGAGGTGGCCTTTTTACCATCAGATAGGTGAACATTTTCTGCAGCTCCAGCAAGGTGGTTTTGTGCTTGATCTCCTCTGCATACTGGAAATAGAAAAATACAACCTTCTCATACCATATTAAAACGTAGCAGGCAGATGAAGTCAAGTATGTCGGTATGCAATTTACAGCACCAACATATTTAATATCCAGACATAGCTGCCCTAGAGAAAACATTTTCTGCTTATTACTTTCTCTATTGCAATGTAAACAAATCCATGAAAAAATATATAGGATGAGACTCAGAGTGCCTGAAAGTGGACCGACCTTGGCGGTGAAGACCGCCTGTCGGGCCTCAGGGATCATGTAGAGCTGCTGGATGGTGGAGGCCAGGTAGCAGGTGGCCCCCAGGTTGGTGAGGCCCACAAAGCGACACTCGGCACGCACGTCGTCATGCGGCCAGTAGTCCCATTTGTACGGGGCGTGAGAGGCTGGCGGGGGAGAGAGGAAATCAGTAGGGTGAATCAAGGCAAAGTATCTCATTCCCGAGGTGATAATACACAGGCACCCAGAAATTGGAGGAGACAAACGACTAAAGGGAGATAAGGCAAGGATGTAGTTTGAAGAGACTCCCTCTGCTGGCCAGTGCAGGGTCAATGTTTTATTTTATTAGCAAGGGCAACATTAAGCCTAGTGGTCAAAGTGTTAGGCAGGTAAACAAAACCGAGCCGGTTCGAATTCCAGACAACTGTCTAAGACCGTCTGCGTAACGACTCACAAACAAGTATATCAGGTCCTTCTACTTCTAGAACTCATTTGTGAAGTGCACCAAGGATCCTAGAGACTTGCTTGTACGTTGACCTCTCCTTGACCTGTCAGCTCACATTCGTTTAATAATTCTCCATATATAACCTCAGGCTGCAGCCTTCTCAGCGATTAGAGGCCGCGGCCCTTCTCACCCTGCATGTGCTGCGACAGGACCCAGTTGTGGAGGAGCCGGTAGTTCTCCACCGAGCCCTTCACCGTCTCCACCAGGAGGTCGTAGGCGGCGGCGCGGGCCGCGTGCGACTTGCACTTGGGCTGGGCCCGGTCGGCCAGGCTGGGAAGGAGGAAAAGCAGGTTGTGGACGTCACGCAGGAACTCCTGGCCCTCACGGGAGAACTTGAAGGGGGGCTTGTGCTTGAGGACGCTGGTGGCGAGACGCAGGAGCCCGGTGAGGCCGTCGTCCTCGATGGCGCTATCCTGCTGGTCCAGGATCTCGCGGCTGGGGAGAGGGGCGGACGGTTCAACGGGCAGTCAAGCAAGCGTCGCAGTTACCACAGGTTTGAAATCACCTCGACACCCCGTATTTGACCAGAGCGTTCATTTTTCTTTGCTCTGCAGATCTAACTACAGCCTTACAGCCAAGAGGTCACCCTATTTCCAATATCGTACGCTGCTCTGCGACTCGGACCGCTTCTTTACACGGCCGTGCTCGTAAGCAGTTAACATGGGCCGGGTTTTAAAACGTGGACCGGAACGTGGTCTCACGGCGGACTCACCTCCGTATGCAGTCGGCCAGGTGTCGGGCGAGCGCGTCCAGGTCCAGCAGGGTGGTCTGGCTGGCGTCTTTGACATGGATGTTGTCGATGAGCTTGCACAGCAGCCAGAAGTACTCTTTACAGCCAGTCCTTAACATGGGCTCCTCTTCGTAGTCTTCCACCTGAACAGACGCACGAGCCCCAGTCAGCAGAGCTTCCTCGTCACACAGCTTAAAGACCATCAACCCTTACCGCAAGTTTCAGTGCTACAGGTTTTCTATGAACCGTGCGCTTGCATCTCTTACACGTGCACCAGCGTCTGCTCGTGTGCCTCCGAGTGTGTTGGTCGTACCCACCCGTAGCGGTTTCAGGGCCTGCGCGTCGGGCAGGAACTTGAGCAGCGTCGACGCGGCCAGCAGCAGGAAGGACCTGTTGATGGACTCGCCTCCCTCCAGGCCAGAGAGGGACAGCTTGTACAGGCCGTTGCACGCCTCGTGGCGCACCGCCGTCTGACCGAGGAAGCAGCGCAAGCGCTCAGATTAACGGAAACGCACTCAATGATTTGGCCACAAACGAAAACCCAAGACATTTTCAACAAAAATAAATTCAAACCATGTTTTTAGACAGAGAGGAACCAAATCACGACGACCGTCAACATTTCAAAGGGGTCAGTTAGTCAACCAGAACTCACCTCAGGTACCAGCAAGGTGAGCTTCTTGAGCCAGTCGTGGAGGTGGTCACTGTCAGCCAGACTGGACTTGACCATTGAGCAGCAGTGGGCCCAGCTCACCAGCAGCCACATGGAGTAGTGGGTCACTGGAAAGTATAGCAATGTAGGTATTCAGTACTCAAATCCAAAGTAACACACAATTACTGGACACTCATGTAGTTAAACCAAGTTTAGAGGTAGATGTAGAATTAACCATTACAATTGTCAGGAGGCAAAACCACACCCACCTTCATGTCGAGACCGGTGCTCTGATTGGGCCTTTAAAACTCTGCAAGTGAAACATGGTTAAGTTAGGTTGAGGGACCAGCTCCGAAGAAAATTATTATAATAATTTTTAAAACTTGCAAAGCGTCAGGGATGTTCTAATGTCATACTAGCTCAACAATTACAACGCATTCCCAATACATTACTTCAAATCACTATTTTAGTTCTAATCTTTAATGATGTCGTGATGCAGCTTAGGACTGAGATCAAATCCAAAATAATTTAGTGAGAAACTAAATCTCCGTGGTGACTTAAATGGAATTACAGTCCAAACGGTCTCCGCCGGTCTAAATGTCTTACCTGTGCGCTAGGTTGTCGTAAGTGTAAGCCACATTAATCAAGCGCTGGATCAGGTTTGTGCCTTGGACAAGACCCAGAAAAACCTAAAAAAAAAGGAAAAAAAGTCATCATAAATGTGTCCTTTTAAAAGTTGCTGTAGAGGCTACAGAGCTCAGGAGCAAGGAAAAAAACAGGACAGAAATACACTGCCGGACATTGTCTACTACTTTTACAGTGCTATTTTATTGCCAGTGCTTGGAGGTAGATTGCTCAGTTGCAGAGTTTCTATCCCGTTATCATGGAAGAGTCATTCAAATAGCATTTAAAACAGCTGAAGCTGTGAAAATGAACAGACATTTCCAAAGAGCTCTGGTAATTTCCAATCATCTGTTGCCATAATCAATTGGCGTTGGCGACCGCCATACCTCTGTGAGACGAGGGATGTGCAGGCCTTTGCCGTGGTCGCCGGCGGCCTTACGCGACTTGCCGGGCCAGGCTCGTTTGCGTTGGCTGTCGGTGAGGCCCGACCATGAGAATACATCGTGGTAGGCCAGGTCCAGGTCGGCCGGGTCCACCGCGAACTGGCAGATTAGCTTCAGCAGGCAAGCCAGACAGTCCAGCAACCACTAGATGACCAAGAGAGAGCTGTGGTTCAGCCAAACATCGCGTGTAAAACACATTTGACAACCGCCATACAAACTACAGTTTTAAACACTGGCGCTGCATCAAACTCAGTAGTAGCTACAGAATTCTCAACCTCGACACACATTCCTGATGTCTTCAGTTTGGCTCAGATATTTACACCATACAATTTTGGTGTTGTTACATTCATCAAAACATGACTAGTACTAACAGGGATTCTGTTATGTCGAGATCCAAATTTAGGACACAGAATTTCAGAGGGGTTACAGAAACTTAATAATAGCCAACATAATTAGAAGAGCTACTTCTACATAAAAAAAAAATGCACATTGCAGCTTTCCTTTATAAGGGTTATTGCTATAAAAACGAAAGGATCAATGCTAACCAAGGCAGCAAGTACACATATAAATATTGTCCACTAAAGCTAGCTATTGTCGATAAGTAACTGGTAGCTAATATTGTATAAGAATTCACAAAGCCAACTGTCTTTGGTTGCGGTGACGCCTGCAGCAATGTTAAGGGGGATTTCTCTGTGAGCTGCTGTACACAGCTGATTGAACGTAGCATCTCTGAGATTTTGATGTACAAACTGAAGCAAGTACAGAACCAGCAATCCTCAAGGCCCATCCTATTCCACTTCCTTATTCTTCTTCTTGTCTGTTTTCCACTCACCACAGTCCATGACTCCTGATCCTTGGGTTCCAGGATTGCAGAGTTGAAGATCTCCAACAGCAACTGAAGCCCTCCGGATGACACAAACTACAAAGAAAAAAGTAGAACGCCCTTAAAATCATGTAATAAAATGACTAGCTAAATTGATCGAATGTATTATTAGCATAAAAAGCAGGAGCTGCAAAATTCTATGAACTTTCAATAGGTTCTTTGGTATTTCAGACATACAGGTTGGCTGGGAATTTTTCAACCCTGTATGCATGCGATTACCTTGCAGCTCCAGGAGTTTTTACTGTTCTCGATTTGGTCCTCACTCGAGTCGTCAGAGTCTGGATACAGGTCACTGTAACTCCCCTGAACAAAAACAAACAAGGCTCAGATTTGCATTGAACGGTTTGAAAAGAGAAGGCGTTGGCATTTTAGTGGGCCTTTGTGTTAAGTGTGAATGTTCAGGTGTGTTGGTTCTCCCGGAAGTACCGTGGACTCGCGGTGGATCCGGCGGTTGGGCTTGCCCAGGGCCTCAATGATCTCCAGGGCATACAGCAGCTTGTGCGGACTCTTGATCCTGAGCAGGTCTTTCCAGCACAGACCGTCACCAGCCTACAAAGGAACAGTGCACATAAAAAAACACCTCAGATAGAGGGACAAAAAACACGATGTGTTAAAGTGAATGGGGGCAGGTATCCCAGGGAGTGTATCTCCTGACTAATTTAAATGGACCCAAATCCTGGGACCAGATGCTACATCAAGGATGAGAGCTTGTGGACATTTTGTATTTGAGGCAAGGCAACTGGCGGTTTGTCAGTGATTAAGGAGGTTTGCTTTTGTTTGCTGTGCTAGAGTATATTAATGTTCTAGTAAGTGAAACACTTGGATATAATTGAGAATCCATCCTCAAAACACTTGGATATTACTGGGAATCCATTATCAAACCTAGATATAGATTTTTTAAATTTTCTTAACCTCTAATCATCTTGATTACTTATCCAAGCATCATCATTCTTGGAAATATATCCCATACGACCGGTGTTATCACACAATAATCAATTACCAGTGTCAGTGAAATGGCCAACATTATAGCATTGCAAATGTACCATTTGAAATTCAGTTGTGAGGAAAAAGGGGTTTAAATAATTTAGAAAAACACTGTAAATAGCATTATTGCCCCTCAAGGGTTTGTTTTGTACGGTCAATATACCACAGCCTGAGTCTGTATTCAAACCGCATTGAGTCATGCTAAAGAACAGTCCTTAAATGTGGTATAATGGCTATATATCAGAACCACAAAGGCCTGATCACTAATGAGCGGCTTCTGCGGTGGTGTGACGCACCGTGTCGTCGATGATATTCTGGAAGGCTAGCAGCATGTTGGGACACGTAGGAAGCAGCATGAGCAGCTCCCAGACACGCCTGGACAGGTTCTCAGCGTGGAGGTGCAGCTCCTCACACCTCAGGTTCTATGGAGTGGAACGACACAGAGTGACTTTAGACATTTCCACTGAGATGTGCTGCCATCGCAGGAGTCAAACCTGCAACTGCCAAG
The DNA here is from genome assembly GCA_016801105.1 of Esox niger. Lineage (NCBI taxonomy): Eukaryota > Metazoa > Chordata > Actinopteri > Esociformes > Esocidae > Esox > Esox niger. Next base: position 70,857 of record JACXGJ010001226.1, read on the forward strand.
GCAACAGAATTCAGTCAAAATGGATTAAACCTAGTCTTTGTAATAAAACAGTTGGACTGGTTAGATGGTTGTTATTATAAAGCAACTAGGACTTAAAAAGCAGGGAAGAGAAAAGTAGGCATGTCAGGAGTTCAAACTCAGTTGATGTGGGAAAGGGATACACAGAAAAATCCAATACAATGGTACTGTATTGTAACCAACAGGTGTAGACTCAAACAAAAAGCTTACCGAGCCCTTCTCCAAAAAGGCAGATGGAAGTAAAACATGAAGGGCTTGTGCGTGAGATGAATGTAAAAGAGTGTGACGCCGCAAAGGAGTGAAGATCTGACAGCACTCTGGATAACCCTTCCGTCTTCCCACAAGCCCAGTGAAGGAAGAGACTATAAAAAGCCCTGACCCCTGGATGACATTGCATTTCAAACAGCTCCGACGCCGTGGCCAACATGTAAACCATGTTGACAGACAAGCGCCTTCCAGCCCATGCATTATGCATACCCTGCGGGCTCCCAAACGCTGCCCTAAACCCCACGTAGTGAACTACCTTTGCATCCTATTAAGCGCCCATAGAGCTGGTCAAAAGCAGGGCACTAGAAGGCATAGGCTGCCGTTTGGAAGCGTACAAGAGTAGGTTTTACGGGACTATTAAACGACTGCCAGACGCGCTATGTTTTATGCATGACACACCTGGAAATAAAAGCCTACTTGAAATTCTGGAAGGACATGGGTGAAAGATGGCAGACTTTGTGGGCTTTCACATTTGAAGTGATGGAGAGTATTTCAATTCTGACATTGCTCCGAAATGGTCTTCATTAAGCTGGCGGATTTTCATGCGGCTGTTCTAAAATCTCTATATTCTCCCACTATTGATGTTTTTACAGCACCCAGTGACTTTCACAGCACACATACAAGCAACGTCTCAGTGCAAGTTTTCTTGTACCTATAAAAGACATTAAAGTTGGTGTATTACACATGAAAACACACACAACGCACACGCCCTACAGGCACCGACAACCACGTCCCCTACACAGCCACACCCCATCCACCCACCTCAGGGCTGTCTCCCATGGCACTGGGGCTGGGTGGCTTGAAACAGGCCAGCATCTCCAGCAGGTCAAACAGGGTGGTAAGGTGGGGCTCCTGGAGGAGCAGCAGCATGGGGATGTGCTCCTTCTGGGGAGGGGGGAGGCATGAGGCTGGCAGCTGCACCCCCTCGCCCTTACGCTCCCGCCGGGGCGCGCCCAGCGAGACAAACACCATCTGGGCAGGAGGGAGGAGGAATGGAAGAACGCAGACATTGTCTGATATATGTGTGACGTAAAGGCTGAGTAACGGTGTCTCTGTTGCACAGCTGTAAAGGACGTAGGGTGGTGTGTGTGTGTGTGTGTGTGTGTATGTGTGTGTGTGTATGTGTGTGTGTGTATGTGTGTGTGTGTGTGTATGTGTGTGTGTGTGTGTGTGTGTGTGTGTGGGTTTACCTGCATGTCCTTAAAGCCCAGTTCATGCAGGGTCTTCTCATCGTAGTCAGTGGTCAGCTCGTGGCCGGAGGAGATCATTCTGACCGGACCGATTAAACCACCTAAGGACAGCCGTGCAAAACAAACACCAGACGGGAAGACAGACAAACACACATAGTTAAAACACCCAACCCAACGTCGGTTCAGGTTCACTGGGCCTGTGTGAAGACCGTAAAGCCAATCCTGAACCAACTGACCTGGGAAGTCACCCTGACGGCTGCTTTGGCCAAACTCCTGGAGCTGGGCTTGCTGGTTCATCTGCTCCTTCTGAAGGTTCTCGTACCAGTGGGTCACCTCAGCCCGCAGGTCTGCCACTTGGTCACTGGGATACATCTCGATGGTCATCTGGTACCACCCGGGAACATAGCCAGAACAAGGTGGGGACAACAGAACGGGGGGTAGAACGGGGGTGGGTTGGTGGTTGGCGGAAAGAAGAGACTGTAAGCAAAATATCCTTTGATAAAACAAAAATAAGAAGGCATTTGTCAGAGTGCCATTAGAACAGATATTTGATAGCCCCAAAAATACAAAGAATGAAATGAGCTGGCGTCAATAATTCATGCTGTACACTTTTCCAAAACAACATCAACAAGACAGTGCCAATCGACCAAGGTTTAATAATTAAGTACCAAGATGCTGGGTACTTTCTTGGGTACCTTGTCGGGCAGGCCGGCCGGCTGGCACACAATCCTCAGTGGCAGAGACTGCTTGTCGCTCAGCGCCTTCAGGTGGCTGCTGATGCCCGTGCCCTCGATCTGCCACTGACGCAGGTGGTAGGCAAACCTGGAGGGGGGCAGAAATATGGGGGAAGGGGGAGTGAGTTCTCATTGCTGTTAAGGTGGGCATGACGTTTGGGCTATAGAGCCTACCGCTGAAGCACGGGTTTGAGTCCAACCCACGGCTCTTTCAGCAGCATATTAACCGAACAATAACACATTTTTAATGATGACACATTCTACGCTGATAAAACCAGTGCTTACATCGATTTTCTGAACGGATGCTCGCCCTATGGGAATCAACTGGCAACCTCGGCTTCGCAAGTGCAATCCTCAGCACACTGAGTCACGGTTAGATTAAGGCAATAGAACAAATGTGTTAGAAGATGGAGGTGTGTGTTTCTGACCTGCGTCGGAAGGCCTCCAGGTGGGTTTTGAGCATGAGGAGGCCCCTCTCGATGACAGTGAGTCCGGAGTGAGCATCCTTCTCTAGGTTGGCCGAGGCCATCATCAGGCTCTCCATGCACTTACATATGAACTCCTGCTCTTTCTCCAGGCCCGTCTTACCAGCTAGGAGGGAGGAGGACCACGTCATGTCACCCAAACAACATCAAAACCAACCAGTGCCGGTCATTAAGAGAAAAGCACCTGGAAACCTGGTTACCTACAGTAATGAAAGTCACCTTAACAGGCAAAAATGGTTGTGGTGCTTTGATTAGGGTAGTGTTGTTGTGGTAGTGTTGTTGTGGTAGTGTTTCAACATACGGTGTGTCCTGCAGCAGTGTGTTAAAGGGGCACTGTGTAGAATCGGGCCTCAATTGTTTACAGGACTGAATTTCAACAATATCCCGACTTGTCTCGTCATCTCATCGAAAGTGACTGGAATAGTGCCAGCTGGTCCAGGATGGTTTAGGGGTGTGGGGAGCGTGAGTGTTTGAAGTGAGTACGAGGAGACTACTTTTGAGGTGAGACTGTTTCAGTGGGCAATCTCTCAGTCACTTGCAAAAAGATGTGTTCTGCAGTTTGCTGTATTTATGCTAGCAGTAGAGTAAGAACTGTACACACAGCCCCTTTAAGGTTTAGATTATCTTCAGTAAAGCGGGCAGAAACAGTAAGAAACAAATCCTTTATGAAAAGGACCATAAACTCACTTTGTTAGAAACGCTATTATAACTAATCTTGAACCCTTTTTGTTTCAAGTAATGCTTTACAAACCAAATATAGACTGAAGAAAAAATACAAATGCAACATGTAAACATTCCATGTTTCATGAGCTGATATAAAAATGCCTGAAATGTTCCACATACAAAAACCTGGTCCCAGTCATGTGAAATCCATAGATCAGGGAATGGGGAGGGCTGCGACTTTAGAGTCTGGACAAGGGAATATTGCAACCACAAGATTTGCTCAGAAAATGTGTTAGTGTCTTGATTGGTACTAATTAACTAGAAGCTTCCTTATCAAACAGTTACAGTGTACAGCTGATACGGTAAAAGATAGAATTTTACATGGGTATGTCCAACCAGCTGAAGACACCCCCGTGAAAAATTAGGGCTCATCCCCTCCCCATAATGGATACCAACAACAACAACACACCCTTCCCACACTCTGATGTCAGGAGGACTTTGAGTCAGGTATCAGCCAGGTTAAAAACACACAGCATCCACTGACCGTTGATGTAGTAGGAGTTGATGTACTGGATGGCAGCACGGCTGATGTCTGCGGACTGGGCCCTGAGTGCGATTCCCCATAGCTGGTCCATCCCGCAGAGCTACAGGCAGAGTGATAGAACGTGTGATCAGGAAGTGTAGAAGGCTAGAGAGATGTAGATAGATGTACGCAAGTCAGCAGGGCGCACACACCTCGCAGTTGGAGCTGCTGTCGTAAGCGCTGGTGGCCAGACGGGCCAGGTTACAGAGGTGTTGGAAGAGGTTAAGGCCTGTCATACTGATGGTCTCTGGCTTCAGCTGGGGCATCTGGGATAAACACACAGGACAGGGGGAGAAAAGGGAGAAAAGGGAGATAGACCGATCAGGCCAACGAACGAAAAACAAAAAGACAACATAAAAGACTTAACAAAGGAATAGCTTCTATAAATCCCCACAGGACACATTGGAACACACTGTGTCACGCCCCATTACGCGAACACCCGATCGCTCCGGTCATGTCGAACCTTTTCCAGGAACAGGTGTTTGTAGGTCTCCATGCCCATGGCGTGCTGGTCTTTGCTTCGGACCTGGTTGAGGAACCAGTGCAGTGCGTCATCGTAGCACTCCCCGTCCTCCACCAAGCAGTGCCACAGGATGTCCACCTGCTCCAAGCTCAGTCCTGAGGGACGGGACGGGGTGTTAGTCCGAGAACCACTAAACCAGAAGTCACACCCGTTTTTAGATTCAGCGCCAAAGAAGCAGATTTGCCTCCGGATGACTCGGACTGACATTTTCTGTTGCTTGCTCACTCCATATCAATGGTTGCCATTAACCAAGCCAGAACAATAGCAGGCACCAAGTGACTGTAAAGACAGTGAAGTAGTTTTCTTGCTAAGAGAAATGAGGCAACCTGTTTTAAAAATGTGTGGTGATTGCCTCTAAAGTTGTTTCCACGGGATACAAGCAACATAATTTCCATGACAAGCTAAATAAAAATGTTTAAAAAAATCGAATGCTTTGTAAATCATATGCTTGTCTGATAAGTTCAGGGTTTGGTTGATTTCCCAGAGATAGAAATGTATTACATTACATGTTACTTGATTTCCAGAGGATTCAAGAAGAAATATTATGAGTCTGCCAGATAATCAGCAAACTACATTTTCCCAGAATCTACAGCTCATTCAAAGTTGTTTTCTTTCCTTCACGATTTTTCTGTCTCCCACTAATTCTGCCATTTTACACAACTGAAAAACCCAACAATACTTTCAACAGATAATAACCGAGACATGAGGTTTGGACCATTGGCTTTCTTAGGGAATCTTGATCACAGCTAATGTTATTTTACCAACTGGTCAAAAGCTGCATTTGATTGGACACACAAAGTACAAATGTCTGTGTAATAAAGACACAAGTATCCCATGGCACAGCACTGTGGACAGTATAACATAGCTTTGTGTAGGACAGGGAGCTATCCCAGTCCACCACTCCTAAACATTATCTTCCCACAGTCACAAAATTGTGCACGGACTAATGCAAAGACAGACACATACTGTGACGCTCTTACAGAGCAGACTAGTGCACAATTGGAAACACAGAGGTATTTTTGGTCCCCGCTTTCTAAAGACAGTGGAGGACAATGGTGCCTCTGTTGTTTGAATGACTCATCAGGTTTCACATCTTATTAGGGCCAGCTGCCAGGGTCTAGCCAGCCACCCGGAGACAGTCAATAATTGGCTATGAATGAGCAGGATTCTGTTGAGCTGTGTAAAGACAGGATCGAGTTCAACACAACACTTTAAACTGAAAACAAGCATCCGGGCTGTAATTGGTGTCTTACTAATGAAAACACCAACAGCCCGTCCGTCCCCATTTCATTACATTTTGTTCTGACGGTCGGCCAAATACACGGGTTTGTGCGCGTTGCCTTACTGAAGTGGTCCGGGGATCCCAGGGTGGAGAAGACGCAGGTCAAGAACTGCAGGCGCACTTGGACTTCGGCGCTGTGGCCGTAGAGGGCAAACTTGTGCCTCTGCTCCCTGACTTCCTGAATGTAGTGCAGCAGGTTCTCAAAGAAGAGCTTCATCATGTGGAGCTCCTTCTCCGCCCACCTGAGGATCAGCCAATATCACATTAACGCTGCTATCCTCAGTTAACTGCAAGGTCACAAAATGTTGTGACATATACATAGGGTTGCATGACGCCATGCAGCGGGCAGAGGTTTGTGTTCCGATGTTATGGATGGTGCGTACATTGTAATCCAATGAGTGTCGTAGCTGGAACCGAACTGCTGAAACGTGCCGAAAAGTTTGGGGAGGAGCCGCAGAGAGACGACCACAGACCTGGTAGGGGCAAGAAGCAGGTGGTCATCAACAGCATTTCAAGCTGTAACAAGCAGGAAACGGTCCGCCCAACATTCACACAGACGTATGCATTACAGACAGACCTGTGATGGGCAAGGTTCTCCAGGCAGCCTTCAATGAAGCGCATGCGAATCTGGCGGTCGGTGAACCAGCACACCAGAGAACACAGTAACTTCTCTGCCTCGTTGATCAGGCCCTCGGACAGGTGGATCTGGTGGAAAAGGGAGGGAAATCCAGTCACTCCATTGTTATCAGACTTGGGAATATCACCAAGATCCTAAACAAACCGGGATAGCTGACCTGCCTAAAATGGGGCTTCTCACTGAAACCTGGAGAAACTTGAGTCTTGCACTGCAAAAAGTGCCCTTGGTAAGATAGGTGTAGAATTTTCACTTTCTTAGGCTCATAACTACAAAAGTTGGATTTGGGAAAAAGCAATGACTATGTTTCATACATGTCCCTGATATATTAGGGCACCGAAAGCATTGGAATGGATTCACATAATGTATAGCATCTATGCTTAATATTTGGCCACACTTGGAGCGCAATAACTGTCTGAAGTCTGGAGATTGTCTAAACAAGAATGTTTGCTATGGTTGTATGTTTGGGGACATTGGCTGTATGATAACACACTGTTCAATTGGTTGGCAGATATTAGCTTTTACTTTAGAATAATGAAGTTTCCATACACTGTAAAATACATTTTGCTGCTGTTCTTGTCAACACTTTCAGTCTTTCGGGTAGATATTCTCTTTGTCTCATCTGTCCACAAGAGCTGGCCATTCCGTTTAAAAGCCAATGAGTTTCTTCACTTTGCAGACCAATGTTCCGGATCTCTCAGGATATTTCTTCATTATGGTGAGCATTCAAAAGCTGTTGGCAATTGCTAGGCTCACCAATGCTTTACTTCCTGAACGTTCCATGCGGTTGTTTTTATTGCTGGTTTTTATTCATTTTTTTCAGTGTCTGACCATTGTGGCTTCCTTTACTTGATACCAGTTTGGTTCTCATGCTGACAGGAACCACTCGTGAATTCCAATACCTACAATTAAGGCCAGTCATCGGCGGTTCTTTTAGGCACAAATAATGTGACGGGAAAGACCTGCCTACGCAGCAACACCTGTCAAACGAATTCTCCCAGTACATTTGGTGTCCTGAAATAGGGGGACTATCTACAAAAGGTGCTGTCATTTCTATAATGTGAAACAAATGTACACTAATATTTCCAAATAAAAGCAGGGAATCTATATTTAGTAATTGTTTGATTTAAAAAAAGAATACAAAACCAAAAGAGCATCATTGTCCAAATTCCAAGGGTATCTCTATGTTGACTAATTAGAAACAATGTTTTTTACACCTGGCGTTATTAAACCTCAGACTGGGAGCCAAATTAGAGGATGTTTCCTTTCCTACAACACCATAAGAGCATGCAGCTGTGTGTAAATGCAGGTACATTTAATTGCCTTCATCCATATGAATATGCACAGTAGACCTCTGACTGTCACAGATGTGATTTTGCTAGCTAACTCGTCCACCGCTAGAGGCACTGCATTTTGAAGCATTCTGCCTTTGAAGTAACTCCCGGGTTTACAGTCATGATACGAATGTTTGGTTGGAAAGTGTTGTTTCAATATGTTCATTCGTTACAGCTCCTTTCGATTTCACAAGGGTTCTTGTAATGCAGAGGGACATATTCCTCCATCGGCCTTTAATGGCAACTGAGCTAATAGTGTAGCGCAGATAACAGTGATTACTGTGGCAGCTTGAGGCCATCTAGTGACAGCCAGAGTGATGGGGTAAAGGAATGGCAAACCGGTGAAACCGCGCATCGACGAAACCACAGCGCTGTAGCCAGTGGGTCACAAACTATGCCGTTAGTTTCTGGGAACTTGACTCACATCTGCTTTAAAGCCGCCTGACTGTTATCCAGCTACAAGGCTTCTATTCTGAAACAAATGCTGGAAGTTACGCCGTCTTACCGCATCCTCGTCCTGAACCAGATCCCACAGCAGAGTGCTGCCCTTCTTACACACGTTGTCCAAGTTGATGTCGGTGACGGCGTGGCCAGAGTACTGGTGCTTGTGGACCTGCGGCCCTGCAGAGGAATAAAACATAGCCGCTGGTGAGAAAAAGTCATAAGAAGTTCAATTACGATTTACAGAGCTGCTACATGTTTTATAACTTCATGAGTTGAAAGGTTGCAAAGTTAACAAATGAAACTGAATGGAGGCGATGGGCAATAAAAAAGCAGCCGTATAAAAGGCTGTCCTGTTACGTTTGAAGTTATTTGCAGAAGGGCACGTCCCCAAATCTTTACATCCTGTCAGTTTACTGACTGTAGGCCAATGACTGGATGGACCCATTGATTTGATGGAAAGATGAGCAGAACCAAAAGGTATGTGACTTGCTGTTTCTACTTACAGAAGCCTGCTATTGTTATGCATTGAGTGGGTGAACAACCCCCTTATTGTGGTTATAGTGACGGTTATAGTGAGCGTTCACTGCCGCTGTGTTCAAAAAAAATCCCTGGTCTCCCAGAAAATCTGTTTTAAAAATGTAACAGAACCAGGACAGAAATTATTGGAAAACCGTTGAATCCGCCTTCTGGAAACCCCCAGGGCCCCTCCCAGTCCGGCCTTCACCCCCCCAATGGGTTTTTGGAGTGTCACGGCGAGTTGGGTGGAGCCTACCTTGCACCATGTGCTCATGGTAGATGGAGGCCAGGTTGGGCAGGTGTTGCTGCAGGTGGGAGCTGAGTTCGGCATGAGAGTTGATCTGCACCAGTTCCTCCTCGCAGCCGGACTCCTCGCCGTCAAAGTCGGCCATGTTCTTCTCCGACTTGGCGCTAATCTGAGAGCTGCTGCAGGACACGTCGTCGGCGCTCAGCATGTCCTCCACCATGTGCCTGGTGGGTGGGAAGACCGGGGTTCGGGTTGATGTTATTCCTTGAAACTGATTTTCTGTCAGTTCAGCAATGCACCCAGTATTGGTTGAGGTTAGGTGTGAGGGAGAAGCGGATCCTAGTTCACCATAAAGCTAGCAACAACATTGATTTGCCACAACAGTGGAATCAGCGGTTTGCTTTCTAAATATAAATCCCCACCAATTGAAGGTCACGCTGTTACTGCCAACAAAACTAAAACACAGGGTTCATATTTTCCCAGGTACTGATTGACTATAAAAATAAAAATGCATTTTGGTTGTCTGGAAAACTCATCTGTTGTGATGTGTTGTCTAAAAGGTTCCTTGCATTTCTCTGCTAAATGTTCAAGGAGATTTCTAACACGGAGCCCTGAGGAAGCTAAGAGGTTGATGAAGATGTCGGTCTTACCCTTCGTGATGGTTGTGATGGTGGTGGTGATGGTGGTGGTGGGGCCCGATGAATCGACGGCAGTTGAATAGCTCATTGCCCATGGCATCTCCCAGGAAGTCGCCAGGGTGTGGCAGGCAGGGGGGCTCTTGGGGGCCCGGGCCCATGTGGGTAGAGGGGCCACCCATTTCCGGCTGTTGTTGGGGTTGTTCTGACCCCTCTGGCCGGGTGGAGATGGAGCAGGCATCAAGCATCCTCATGCGGCCCTCCCCCAACCCTCCAGATGCCACTGTTACCATAGCACTGGCCCCATCTGGGTTAAATGGCAAACCTACTGGTTTGGGCCCACCTCCTCCCCCTCTATCGGTTCTTTCGCTCGGCCCCTCCCCTAAAGCCTCTCCCGCCTTCCGCTTCCTGACCTCCGGAGGGTCCCTCGTCTCCTTTTGCGGGCCGCCTTCGGCAGCCACACCCCGACTGCTCCCTTCTTCGTCATCCTCCTCGTCATCATCTTCCTCGTCCTCTTCTTCGTCCTCCTCTTCCTCATCCTCCTCCTCCTCGTCCTTGAGGGCCTCGCTGTCGGCCATGTCGTCCGAATGCAGCTCGCTGCCAGGGCTCCCGGCCGATTGGCTGGCGCGGCTGGAGCCCGCCTCGTTGCTTGAGCCCTCGCTGCGGCCACTGCTGCTACCGGGCCCGCTGCTGCCCTCCTCCACGCTGTTGGCCGTCTCGTCGGAGCTGCCCTGCATCGACTCCTGGACCGAGGGGAGGGAGAAGACAGAGTTGAACCAACCGTACATCATGGTCCATACTCACAAAGAGCTGATCTAGAATCCGCCCCAACCACGTCCAGGAAATTTTATAGCAATCCATAGAGAAAATCTGAGTACAGGCCCAGAAGCATACAACACTTAACATCAAATAAGAATTGAGCCAGCAGCAAACGCCAGAATAGACTGAGGGAAAACAGGCCTACAGTCCAACTATTTGGCTCTAACCTAAACATTTTGCAGTGAGGTCTGGAATTTAAATCAACCATTTCCATAGCGCAACTTTTTACATTGTGCACCTACATTGAACATCCACATATGGGTGTATAGGTGCTTCTTGTAAAAAAACGAATAAAAAAATGGTAATTGAGAAGCCTGTGAAATATGAATGAAGAAGACCCGTTGGGCTCTGGCAAAAGCAAATGCACTGCAGAGCGAATAAGCCACAACCCGTCTAACCTCTGTGTCCGAGAGCCTCTGCTGACACCGCTTGCTGCCGCTCATCATCTGCTCGTCCATCTCCATGTCGCTGCCGCCGCTGTGATGAGTGTCGCTGTTGTCGCTGCTGTCGGGGCTTGCCGCCGGGGAGCCTGGGTAGGGGAGAGCAGACATGGGCGTTTGGTGTAACCGCTATGCGGAGGTATACAAAGTCATACGCGGCGCCGACACGAGAGGCAGCGCCATCGCACCTTTCTTGTTGCCCATAGGTACGTTGGTGTTGAGCAGCGAGGCGAACGAGCTCTGCTTGGAGAGCTGGGCCTTGGCGGCCAGAGCGTTGTTCCACAGGGCCTTGATCAGCATGGAGGCCAGGTACAGCGTCTGAGGAACGTAAAAGGACCCAGAGAGCAAAGTCAGCCACGGCGTTCTGTCACAGCGGTGGTCCCAGGACGCAGTGGACTGCCGCTGGGCACCGGGGATGTGACACTGGAGTGGGCGTACCTGTTCGGTGTGGGCACTGGGGTGAAGGCCCGATACCAGGTTGAGTACGTGGCGCAGTGGCACCGGGTCCAGGTTTTTAATGAGCGAGGGGAACAGGTCGTGGATGTAACGGCTACAGTGCTTCAGCTACAGGGCCAGGGCACGGGACAGGATCCGCGTTAAATGCAGACGAAGGAGTAAAGACTTAGGCTGTCATTGATTCATAACAGTGTTGACCAAGTAAGAACAAACTCTGAAAAGGTGCTTAGAATGCTAAATGTCACATGTGGCCTAAAACATGGATTGAAAGAGTCTATCCTGTATGTAGCTCTGTTTTAATGTGTAGAGCATCACAACATCAGGCGCCTTGAATCGCAGCGAGGTTGTGTGTACTGGGGCACGCGTTGATAACTACAACCTTGGGGTTAGTGTCTAGTTACCTGAGCTGCGGCCCAGATGCAGTCCACATGCTGTGTGCTGAGCCTGCCCTCCGCTGCCAGGAAATTCAGGATCACTTGGCACTGTTTAATGATCTGGAACCAAACAACAAAGAGGCAAACAGACGTCAGCTGTTAAGAGTTGCAGGTTCAAACAAATTAGCCATGACATGCCTCAACTCCACGTAATTTGGACTTTTATTTGGAAAACGGGAATTTGAGAAGAAGGGGACACGTACTTCTATGTGCAAATTTGGTCCAAAGATGTGCTCAACCACATTGTTGTTGATCAGCCAGTCAGCCAGTTCTTTTGCTATTGACCTGGAGGGACAGTTACAAGTGGAGGTTAGCGGTTGATTTAGTGCTTTTTCCCCTCAGAGGGATGTATGGTGCTAAAACAGCTCAACAGACTTACGTTTCGGTGTCCGACACCAGAGACTCATTATTACAGACATCGTTGAACGTGTGGAGCTGATTCTGGGAGAAAAGAATAAGGGAATATGTAACTGGCTCATTGATACTCAAGGTCTCATACCAACTCAGGTGCTTATTTGAGCCTGGTGTAAAACGATGTAGTTTTATAAAGACACATGTAACTCAGGTGCATTGTGGGTAAGTCACACAAATGCTATATTGGATATAAAACGTTTTATTAAGTATTCACCGTGATTTGACTGAGGCCAGCCAGCCTCATAGTGAGCGTGGGGGACATAAAGTACTTGAAGGCCAGATCCAAGCTTTCCTTGTCAAAGCACAGCGCACTGTCCAGGGGCTCCTTCACCGTGCTCCACATCAGGTCGGCCATGTTGCGTGCCGCACTCTGACGCAGCTCCTGGTCCGACAGTTTGCAGAGGTACCTGGGGAGTGACATTTTTGGGGGGGGTGAATTGAGATCAAATAATATTCCCTTTCATTGGAAATCATTTCTTATTTGTTTTTGTTTTCTCCTTGAACTTCCAGGTGCACGTAATACTGAAGAAGGTATAATTCTGCCCCCTCTGTTCTCTTGGCCACACCATCCCTACAGGAGGGCTGCGCACGCTCAGTCCAGACATTTTCCCCGAAAAGCACACGCTTTGTCGATGGTCAAACCGCTACGCCCAAATCCAACAGGCTTAGATTCCATATCGGCTAATTTCTTCCTTTTGTACCATTCACTTTTTGCTTTGCTTGTGTGTTTTTGATCACGGTCCCATCACAAGATACATTTTTTATTTTACTCGAGGTTTAGGACAGATGGCCTCACATTATACAAATCATAGTTGTCATGATGACTGATGGCCCTGACACAGAAAGCAGCCCCAAAACCTAATGCTATAGCCTCATTGGTTTACGGTTGATATGAGGGTCTTTTGTTCAAAGGCAACAAAGGCAGTGTTTAGTTTTTGCCAAACATGGCAGCTGGCAATGAGGCCAAACAACGTCACCTATGACTCACACTTTTTTCCCCCTGTGGTGTGTCATCAGTGTCATGATATTCTATTTTTGAGAACAGATGCTTCTTTCCTGGCCTCCCATGTAGGTCATGATGGGCAGTTTCTTTCTGAAGGTTGACTCATGTCTTTCTACAATGGTCATAGCAAGTGAAGCCTGCATATCCCTTGATGTTGCCCTGTGGTCTTGGAGACTTATATGAGCATCTTTCGACTAAATCTTTATAGATGACTGTGTCCAAATATTAAGTAGGGAAAAGAGAACTTTCCATGTGGCGTACTTTGTCTCATGACTTTAGATCCGGTTATTTAGACAAATATTCACTCAGTCTAGTACTTTTAGTCTTCTTGGACAGTACCACTAAGGATTGTTTGATTTGGTGTAGGGGGGCTCAGGCCCAGTTAATCCAGTCCACCCTGGTCACATGACGGAGGTGCAGCGTGGCAAGCTGTCTGGCTGCTCCAAGGTCATGTGAGGAGAAGCTGACTGGAGCCCTGGCTACTGTTGCCATGGCGAGGGAAGCTCTACCTAGCAACAAGAGTGGTGCGCGGCAAGAATGAAGCGCACCACACTGAGGGAGTGGCCTCAGTCACAATTATTATCCAGCCCCCCACAAAAAAAACAACCTGAATAAGAATGTTTAGGAAATGCATCTTTGATTTATGCTAATCATCGGCCAATATGCTTGCTAACACAATGTGCATAATGTCCCGCGAATGCTACTAAACTACAAACAATATTCAAGGGAGCATCTCTACAAAAGCAGCATTTGATGAGTTGGAAAGTGGCAATGAGTTGAGTACCGTAGCGCATTGTATCCAAATGCAATGTGCATATACAAACAGCTGGCGGGAGATGAGCTCTTTGCCCTAACGCGCGCTATCGCCTCTTAAAATGAACATCTGATATTATTCACAGCTGCATTCATACATGGGGAACTGCAGAAATCATGACTTTCTGTTTTATCTTATTTGTAACACAAACTGCTATGAAAGCTGTCTATCGGATCAGACTCCAAGAGGACGTGGCTTGTATGTCTCACATCGGTTTTACAATGGTTATATATTGCTACACAGCTGCCCCCGTTTTCTTTTTTCAGTGACATAAAGACAGCTCCTCTAAAAATGTACAATAAACTAGTTGTGTGGTTGTGCCCCTTTCAGGAGATGTTAAATTACTGCTAAAAGACTAAAATGTCTAAATGTTGAGAGAACTCACTGCCGGCTCACCCGTAAACACCTAATTGTCTTTGTTTTACGGTGAAATACGGAGATTTTGGAGTTTACAGGTGAAGAGGGCGAACTTACCGTATCACATACGTGCGGAAGGGGATGATGTGCTGCATGACGGCGGGAATGTGTAACCATATTCGGATCTGTGCATGTGGAGAGAAACAGAACAGAATTAGGAGCCAGGTCCCTTAAGAGGAGCGAGACACAGCGGAGAACCTAAAATGGATGCATCGGTAACACAGCTTGCTGACAACTGACCGTTTACTGTGATTACGGAGACGGCGAGTGTCCAATAACAACGACACCGCATCTAGAACCTCCGCATTAAACAACACGTTGAGATAAAAGCTGAAACGGCTTCTGTAGCAAAGCTGTGAACAATGACAATATTTACAAAACCCCTGACCAATTCTACTAATGCAATCCTCTTTCCCCGAGCTCAGTAACAACGGTCAGAAGGTAGCACAGTTGATTCTGATTCAGACTGTGATAAGCGGTGGTGTGGCGAAGACGTCCAGAGATCAGTGTTTGAGACTAGTGTGCTTTATGAAGGAGCTTGGCCACTGCAATGAAACGTCTATGTGACCGGAGCACACCTCCAAACAAACCCCTTGCTACATCTGCATCGCTGAGTCGGCATGCCTTATTAGGCCAGTGTGTCAGTCCGGCTGGGACGCAGTACCGGGCTCCTACTCACGTTGGAGACGATGGTGATGAAGGCGTGGGCGATGGGGAAGGGCAGGCTCTCGGGCGTGCCAGACTCGAAGCAGTCCTTCATGAGGGACAGGCCGTGCTTGCCGCAGAACAGGCAGACGTAGCGGAGCAGGTGCAAGGGGACCTCCACATCCTGGTCACGGGATTGGGGGAACAAACGAGAGCAATACCATGTTATTGGCTGCACACGGGAAGTGTCCCGGCTTCACATCACACTTTGGTAGACTGGTGACATGGGAGCTTGCTTTCCACTGTCCAGTTCTCGCAGACAGATGTAAGAGATGATTGTGTTGCCGATTACTTTCGACACAGTATACAGTCAGTACATCAGAGATCCTAAAAAAACATTGCTGGGAAGGTGATATAGGAGGTGCCCAGTTTGCACACTTTCCATTGGTTATCAATGTGGCAGGCAAGCTCAAAGGCCATCAAACAACACCTGAACCCTGGTCTAATGCCAACTATGACATTAGCCAATTAAAAATGTCCATTAAGAGCACATTAAACCAAATGCCTATTGAGCTGCTAAATCAGCCAGAAACACATTATTACACCCTGGGGGAAGACCAACAGCAGTTACAAGTTTGAGTTTATAGAAAGGTCTTCAAGAAGCTCAAACTGCCTTACAGACATCTCCTCGCTCATTTGCACATAGGCCTGACACAACAAAGATCAATGGAAATCGAAACCTATGAAAAGAGTGGTCCGTTATATATTTAAATGCATCCTTCTCCATTGGTAAATCTGCCATTGCACTAAGCACACCAAGTCATCTATTTCTAGTTGGCATCTGAGAGAGCTGATGAAAACCTTTCAGTAGAACTAAGCTACTCAAAATCGCAACAAGCAACACAAGATTCCCTGTTCTGGGACCTGTCTACAGTGTTCAGCCTTACACACCTTTTTCAGCCTTACACAAAGCTTTTTAACAAAAACCCTTCAGTTAAAATCTAGAGGCAGATCACTAGGTCAGATATGTGCCAAAATACTTAACAGTGCAACCAGGAAAATATTTCACTAGTTAAAACAGTAAAAACATTCTCTAAGATAACTGTTGTAATAAGGCTTTGTTGTACCATTGTTTATGAGATCTTGAGGAAGAGAAATGGCAAGCATGGATTCATTAGCACCATGGTTACCCCATCAAAACATCAAGAACAGCGGGATTCTAAGCACAATCAGGTCAGAAGATCTGACCAATATTAAAATCCATACATATTATTTTTATGATACACATTGTCAGTTATTCAAAGACTACTCATTGTTAGCCATACATACAAACATACACAAATTACATACATACAGCTCCGGAAAATATGTAAACCACTACACCTTATTCTTTTCTGTCCAAAAAAGTTAAATAGGAAGGTTTTAAGTGAGGAACAAAAGGGTTAAAATCAAGTGACCAATGCAATTTAAACACGTTTGTTCCTCACTCAAAACTTTCCTTTTCAACGTTTTTGGAAAGGAAAGAAAAATGTACAGTGGTAAATTTTTTCCAGAGCTGTATATCTTCTGTGACAATAACTTATTGGCTCGCTAGCTAACCTGGTAACTTTAGCATTACTAAACATTTGGTAACACAGAACGTAATGAAAAGAAATAACAGTAGTAATGAATGAATGACAGAGCTATAGCATGTCATAATCAAAAGCAAAACCCCCCCCCCCCCAGAAACAGCATACACTTTGGGTTGTGATGCTTCTCCATTGGAACATTTTGATTTTAAACAAATCAGAGGCAAAATACATTTCAAAGACAGGTATGCATATCAACATTTCAGAATTTGTAATAAAATAATGCACGTCAGGTCTAAAAAAATTTGGTTTCTACGGAACAATAACTTACACAAATGTATGAAAGCTTAATATTGTCTGGTGCCTGTTAATATCTTGAGGCACTTCAATATTAAAACATTTGGGAGCGCCAGTTCTAACGGGATGATTACAGCAACCGGGCTAAACAGAGTCATAAACGAGACACAGCTGTTGGCTTTAGGAATGCCACTTTTCGTGCAATTTGCCAATAAAATATAAATTGATCCAAGATGTCATACAAAAGATATCTGTAACATGACCAACATGAATTTGGTTGGTGATTGGATAAAACAGCCAACCAGACACTGAGACGTTGGTCTTTGTTTCAAGTGACTAGAAAACATATTGAATATGTAGCAGTTTGAGATGTCCTAACACAGTGCCCTAGTTCATACCAGAGCCCTGGTTAAAACAAGGGACTATATAGAATAGGATCCCATTTAGGACATACTGGCAGATTATGCTGCAAAAAGTTGGATATGACCCAAATCGGTAACCCGGCAGATTAAGAACTGGTTCATGACAGTCTCAGACATGAGTGGAAGTGTACGCGGGAGGGAGGAAAAGGTGCTTACGTTCATGTCGCAGAAAGAGCCTAGGATGTTGCTTTCGTGAGCAGAGATGTCCTGGTGAAGAAAACAAAGACAGCATAAGAGGGTATGACAACAAATTATATCTGTCCGATAAACAGAACATATTTACATGAGTCTTTGAACATTTTTAGCTGAATGCCTTTGGAAATCAAACCCACAACCCATGTAACTCAGTAAGCGCCATGCTCGACTATCTGAGCTAAAAGGGACAACTGTCATTGCGAAATGTGGGGATGAGTTGACCAAATCCCTATTAGCATGTGTGTACAAGAACTAAGGCAATTCATTATTTATTATCTAGGTGTATTACAGCATTAGCTCAATAAAGGAGTTTGTGGGGATTATGCTATAATCTATTATGATTACGTTAACAGACTCAGACTAATATAAATGCACTTCTTGCATAATTAGGTCTTCAAAAAGTAAGTAAAATTAATAGAATTGTAAAAAATATCTGCAATGTGTTAAGTTGTAGCATTATCAAAATCGCAGATTAATTATTGTAATCTGAAGTTTACAATTGTTATCAAGAAAACTGATACTGTAGACACCCAGATTCAAGCACTTGGTTTCCAAGGCCAAAGCTTCCTGTTGTCATCAATGTAGGCCCTGCAATGGTACATCAGCACACATTTCAACAGAAAACTGCTATAACGTTAGAGGGGTGACCTCGGCCAAATGGTGTTTTCTGTACGTGCTGTAGGTCATAGATGTGATTCAGATCTGGTCTATTTGATGGACACTCCAGATGTCCAGTATCTCTTCCTGAAAACAGTTTTTGACACGTTGGTGTTTTTGACTGCTAAAAGTGCTACAACCTACAACGAAGACTTTGTGTTCGGATACTGTGTTGAACAATGTTCAATCATACATGATTTCAGGATTCCTGGAACCCATTCAAGGCTCCAGTAAAAAATGATCCATGCAACTGCATAGCATTACTTCATCTTCATAATATTTGATTGAAAGGAAGGTGATCTTTTTAATGAACGCTTCCTGTGGTAATGGGGGCCTTGAATCCTGCAAAATCATGAAATTGGCATAAGGTTTCTTGGAATGCAATGTCCAAACACTTTTCAAGGTGAAAGTCATAAATCTTCCAGAAAGAAAACAACCTCAAACACTCTTAAAATACATTTAAAAAAGGCAGGACTATTCTAGTGTCCAGTCAAACCCTGATGACACCAATGTCAAAAAAAGCATCTCTCTTAGCAAGAGTCTATGGTTGTGCCCAAGATCTTGGTCTTCAGTTTTCAAAATGAATATTATAATCTCAAAATATAATTTCGGAAACATTGCAAATATCCAAAACAGTGACACACAAGAAATACGTAATCCTACTGAACAAAATAGTAAAATAAATATCACATAAGTGCAGGGTCAGGTTTCTAATGTTCGACAATTAAACATGCGTACACAACTAAAAACGTCAGTTATCTAAAAGCAAGGTATTGGTTTATGCAAGGTCTTATTTCAAACCAATACCAATACAGTAGAGCTGCGGTTTCATAATGAAGCACTCATCCGCGTGCGTTTCATAATGAAGCACTCATCCGCGTGCGTTTCATAATGAAGCTATGAAGCTCTCATCCGTGAGTGTTTCATAATGAAGCTATGAAGCTCTCATCCGCGTGCGTTTCATAATGAAGCTCTCATCCGCGTGCGTTTCATAATGAAGCTCTCATCCGCGTGCGTTTCATAATGAAGCTCTCATCCGCGTGCGTTTCATAATGAAGCTCTCATCCGCGTGCGTTTCATAATGAAGCTCTCATCCGCGTGCGTTTCATAATGAAGCTCT